>PVKA01018709.1:20201-43417 GCA_004027165.1 Ctenomys sociabilis
TCCCGCCTCTTCGTCTCCAGGTCCCGCCTCTCTCCCCTCCCTCCCTTCAGGCTGGTTCTTGAACCTAAAGGCCAGGCCATTGTGCTGTCCTCTATAGTATCCTGCGACCTGGGGAGTCCATAAATCCTCGCGCAGCTGTCAGAATGGACTGCTTCAGTGACTGCCCCCAGCGACCGCCATGCCGCCACGTGGTCACGCTGACAAAGGAAACTTCGCACAAGAGCTTGGAGAGCAGTGCCGACACCCCGCCCCACCCCTCTCCTCTGCCCAGCAGGTGTTCTGGGGGGGGGAGTCGGAGACGCTGACTCGCTGGGGGTGGGGACACCGAGCCACCGGGGAGGCAGGACTCATCTCCATGGACACTGAGTTCCCTCTCTGCAAGACTGAAGAGGTCGCCCAGGCTCTTCCTCGCACTGTGCGAGAGGCCCAGAGCTCCCTTTTGGAGGCAAGCTCCAGATGTTCACTGGATCTCAGGAATATATCTTTACTTGTCTTGTTATTAAACAGGGATTGGAGGACAGAAGGCGAACTCGGGTCAGTGTGCTAAACTTAACATAGCATCAACTTAAATGGAAAATAACAATACCAAAAAATAAAACTTCCAAAAATGGCAAGGCTGACTCTGGAATCTCAGAAATCACAAGAACTCAGCAGCTCGATCTTTGCAAACTGGACAAGTGGAAAGTTTTCACAGGCAGAGGAGCAACTGCCAGTCAGCAGGGCCAGGCTTGTGAAATGTGTTTCTTGAAGAACACAATATTAAAATTGTACCAAAAGCAGCTTTTAACAAGGCTGTGACGTGTCTCAGGTGAGAAGGATCCACTCAAAAAATTGCCTGTCGACTGTTGTTTCAGGTCATTGTCTCTGAAATAACACTTGAATAATTCTAAACTCAAACGAATAACTTCCAAGACCCTGTTCTGAACAGGAGAGGCTTTAATATCTTCCCAGCCAGAAGCCCAAAAAATATTTTTGGAATTTTAGTACTGTGGCAGGCTCTCCAATAAGAGATACTACTCTCAAGGACATTATCAGCATGATCTATTAAAGCAATGGGAAGCAGCAGCTGAGTACTGTTCTTCCCTATATAAACTGATTGTAGGTAGGCTCAGTACACTTACCTGAACAGCAACTCCGCCATCCTTGTTTAATAACATGAGTGACTCATAAAGTTGAGTTCCTGAGATTCAATGGACCTCTGGGAGCTTGCTCTGAAATTCACATAGGAAGGATTCTTTGGCATTAAAACCTTAACCTCATACTTCTTTCAGAGGAGTTGCAAAAATAAATATTGCTTCCCCAAAGAATACAGTCCCATTTAAATGTTTTGGATATAATACAGCAACCATTGTTGGATTCCTATTACTTTGTTTGGTGAAATCTTGTATCATGTATAATGCTGTTTTCTATTACTATTTTATATTCTTTAAAAATAATAAGTACAAAAAAAATAAAAATAAAATGTTTTGGATAAGCAGCACAATTTGTGATAGCAAAATCTTGGAAACAACCAAGATGTCCGTCACATGAGGAATGGTTGAAAAAGATGTGGTATTTCTATATAATGGAGTATTACTCAGCTATTAAGAATGATAAACTTGAAGCATTTATATTGAAGTGGATGTCACTTGAACATATACTTGTAAGTGAAAAAAACCAGACACATATGTGCAAATATTGTATAGTCTCCCTAGTATAAGAAGTCAAAAGAAGAAATACAAATGGAAATGTACAACAACTAAAAAGAATTTAGTCAGATAGTTAGACAAACTGAAAGGCATATACTGCAGGGTACTAATGAGCTTTTCTTCTGGATGGTTAACAACCTAAGTTCACAGATCAAACCTGGAGAAATAGAAGAGCTGCAAGACCAGCCAACATTTTGGCCCTAGCCTTTCAAGGTCAGTGAAGACTCGGGACATAGGTGAACCTGTACTGTAACATCATGAAACTCAGTTGTGCCCCAAATTTTCTGATCAAGAAGATTATGGAGCCACAGAGGAGAGATTGATGATCTATAGTGTGCCTGGGGAGAGTCACATGGAGAGAAAACTTTCTCTCAGGCTCTCACAGAGAGCAAACTGGTCAAGCATTGGCCATGACTCATCCACGTGGATGACACAGACAAAAGATCTACAGAGTAAGGTACAGGATTACAAGATAAACCCTGAGGGGACTTCACTGACCTCATCAGAAACAAAAGCTACATCTTTTGGTATATAAGTCTTGCTCTATCCCGGTCCTAACCATCCAGCAGAAAAGTATAAAAATGAGGTATATAATGTGGGGCCATAATAATAAGTTGAGCTGTAAATAGCTATAGTCAACAACTTCTTCAGATACTCACTATTATTGTGGAATGCTGGACTGTGTTGGATTGTGTCGTCGAGTTCAGGCACCTAAATTGGTTTCCTGACAATGAAGTGCCCATCTTTGACAGGTGTAGACAAAAAAAGAATATACAAAGGAAGAATCATGATGTGTGTGTATGGACAGTACAGTTAGGATAAATATGCCGTGCTTCTGCATAATTCTATGAGAAGCAAGATTTGCACTAATAGTAGTTGAACAAGATATTATGTCAGCTTCTAGTACTATGGACAACCACTAGGAAAATAACAAGGTAGAAAGTATTGATTATTGAATCTGTGATATAATTCAAGTATAAAAAAATAAGATAAGTAAACAGCTACACTCTCTTAATTCACTGATTAGAGACATCTGTTATAATAATATCTGTAAGTATAATATCATGTATGCACCTTGTACAATACCAAAACATTACAAAAGCAGTTTGCAATGTATTAATGTATTGAATCTGTCCTGTTAATTTGTCTTGAAACTGTCTCATTGCTATTTGTTCTTCAATAAAATAAAAAAAAATGTTTTGGATAAAATAATTTATTACCAAAGAAGTTTTACTTATTTTTTTAATGTATTTGATATAAGGTCTCACTACACAGTTTGGACTTATAGTCATCCTCCTGTTTCAGCCTCTCCAGCACTGGATTCCATGTTTGTGCCACCACGGCCAGTCTCAATGGTTGGCTCAGCGTACCTGGGGCCAGACCTGCACAGCATGTGGTGTTGGGGATTGAACCCCGGTCCCTATGCTTGCCTAAGCAGGTGCTTAGTCCACTGAGCTATCTCACCAGCCCAGAAGTTTTCAAAGTAATGTAAGTCTGAGACATCGATCAGAGTATGAAGTCTATGAGCCAGATGATTAGGTGTTATTGGAAGGACCATTGTTTCAGATTATAAGAAACTCAGGGACTGAGGAGATAGATCAGTGATCTAAGTGCCTGCAAGCGCAAGGACCTAGGTTCGATCCCTGGTACTGCATGCCATGCTGACCCCATCCTGGGCCTGCCGAGCAGGCCACCAAAAGTGGACATGGTGGCACATGCTTGTAATCCCAGTACTGGGGAGGCTGAGACAGGAGAATCACTACAAATCTGAGCCGCATAGCAAGACCCTGTATCAAAAAAAAAAAAGAAATCTTTTTTAAAAGAAACTCAGGTCATGCAATGGTTGTGACAGAGGCCTTGGTTGAAATGAGAAGCATTTTATGTATGTCAGTGTGTATCTGCATATCCTGGGGTGGGGGTGGGGGCAGGATATAGCCCAACTCTTAAATATGAGAAGCAATGATCAAGTATTTGTGTTACCCTCAGCCCAAACTCCTAACCCTCAGTCATGTCAGGGGAAGGGGAATCTTTTCAAAAGCGATTAGGCATGAGGGCAAAGCCCTGATGAATGGCTAGTACTCGTATAAAAGAGACCCAGGGAGGTTCCCTGTCCCTTCCACCACCTGAGGACACAGTGAGATGGCACTCCCTATGCAAAAGTAGACAGACCCTTGTGGAACACCAGATCTGCTGGTGCCTTGACCTAGGACTTCCAGTCTCCAGAGCTGTGAAGAACAAATCTTTGTCATTTCTAAGCACTCGTTTGTTTTGTTATTATAGTGTAAACAGACTAAGACTTAAGATAAAATACTAGGGCAGCTCCCTGCTGAATACCTGTTTCATCTGCTCCACCTGCCACAACACAGCACCAGAATGGGGACTCACAAAACAGGCAGGTGTTCCTGGAGGTTCTATAGACTACAGACGTGAGATCAGGTGTTAGTGCTGCCAAGTTCTGCTGAGGTTCTGCTGTGGGAACCTTCCCAGGTTGCACGTTGCTGACTCTTCCTATATCCACAAATGGCAGAAAGAAAAGGAAGAAGCAAGCCTCCTCCTCACACATACAGACACTAATCTTGCTTGTGAGAACTTCAAACTTGTACCTCATCTAACCATAATCTCATTCTTGAGGATGTTCAATATCTCAAATTTGGGGGACACAAAAATCCTCTTTATAACAGCATCTTCTTAAGCCATTGTCTTTTTTACTTTTCTCATTTCCATGACAAGTTAAAGAAGGAAAGGTTAGCCTGGTGTTGTGCACATGCCTGTAATCCCTGTACTTAGGAAGCTGAGATAGGAAAATTATTGTGAGTCCAAGGTCAGCCTGGGCTACAAGGTGAGCTCAAGGCCAGTCCTTGTAGTGAGACCTTGCCTCAAAAAAGAATGAATGAAAGGTTTATTTCAGCTCACAGTCTGAAGAGATTTCAGTCTATAAGAGCTGTTTTCAAAGTAACAACAGCATGGCAGATTATAAGGAGAAACAGCTCATGGTAAGGCAGGCAGAAGGCAGCAGCGAAGGAAGCCTCCCTTTTTGTTTTATCCCCTATAGGCTATGAGCCTTTTGGGTGGTGACACCACACCCAGGTGGGCTTTCCTATTTTCCATATCACAACGATGCTAATTCCAATCAATGGACTAATGTAGTTATCACATACCCTTAATCACAGTATCACATGCCATAAATCCAGGCAGCTCCAAATAGCCCTACCTATGAGCACATGAGGCTTTGAAAGACATCTAAACACAAGCCGGAACAGGCCGAATTTGGATGGAGGTGCCTGCCTTCCACTCTTCTTGTGGGCCACAAATTGTTCACAGAATGAAGAGACAGGCAAGTCATCCTTGGCTCCCTGCAATGGTTGCAAACCAGTGAGTTATAGGAGTATTTGCTTCATTCTGTGGGACAGAGGGCCTGGGAACAGAGTCCATGCAGTGGCTCTCCTGGTGATGAGAGTTGGTGTTCATCTGCTTTCAATGGCCTGGACTGCTCTCCATGTGCTCGAGTAACCTTGGTTTTTCATATGATGTTACCTTTTGGCATGCTCTTCCTAGATATTGGGGAGACATGGCGGGAATGCTCTACCTAGGGATTGAACACCTCTGAAGCTCTTCCTTTGCAAATGACATTTTAATTGTTGTTCCTGGGTATTCTGGAGTCCTTACCACGATGAAGTGTATACTACAGAGGAATTTCATCTGTCTTGTTTCCTGTTGTGAATAACAATGATTGATTTCAAGTAAGGGCTCAGTGGTGCTTGAAAAATGAAGAACAAACGAATGAATGAATGAATGCTTGGATGCTTCACTTTACAGAGAGGAGGACAGATAAGGCATGAAGGGAGAAGATCCACCCAAGATCACTTCTCACTTGAGAGCATGGAACAAAGATTCATTTGACTTTTGTTAAATATCAACCATTAGATTAACATGTCTAAATAATCACTGGGAATAATAACAATATTTTTAGAACTTGGTTTATAGTTCTGATGGATTCACAGCTGAATTCTACAAGAAATTTATACAAGATATAATCCCCACAGTTCTCAATTTCTTCAACTAAATTGAAAAGGAAGCAGTCTTCCCAAAATCATTTCTGGAGGCAAGTATTATACTGATTCCAAAACCAGGGAAAGACACAACTAAAAAAGAGGATTACAGGCCTCATGAACATAGATGCAAAAATCCTCAATAAAATCCTAGCAAATAGAATATAGCAAATCATCAAGAAAATCATGCACCATGAACAGGTAGAATTCATCCCAGGGAAGCAAGGATGGTTCAATATTCAAAAATCTATAAATGTAATACACTATATTAATAGACTGAAATCTAAAAACTACATGATCATCTCAATTGATGCAGAGAAAGCTTTTGACAAAGTCCAACACTCGTTCATGTTCAAAGTCCTACAGAAAATTGGAATAGAAGGCCTCTACCTCAATCTGATAAAAGCTATCTATGGCAACCCAATTGCTAATATAATTCTAAATGGGGAAAAACTGAAATCTTTTACTCTTAGATCTGGTGCAAGAATATCCTATCTCACCCCTCCTATTCAATATAGTCTTGGAATCAGTAGCTACAGCCAGTAGACAAAAGGGAGAAATAAAAGGAATAAGAATAGGTACAGAAGAAGTTAAATTATCACTATTTGCAGATGACATGATGCTTTATTTGGAAGACCCAAAAAACTCCACCAAGAAGCTACTAGAACTGATACACAAATTCAGTAGCATAGCAGGATACAAAGTCAATACACAAAAGTCAATAGCATTCCTCTACACAGATAACAAACACACCGAAAGGGAAACTATAGAAACAATACCTTTTACAATAGCACCATGGAAAATGAAATACCTTGGAATTCATTTAACCAAGGAAGCTAAAGATCTTTTCATGTAAAATTACAGTACCCTAAGAAAATAGATCATAGAGGATTTCAGAAAATAGAAAGATATTCCCTGCTCCTGGATAGGAAGAACCAACATCATGAAGATGGCCATACTCCCAAAATTGTTGTACAGACTTAACACAATCCCTATAAAACTGCCAGCAACATACCTCCCAGACCTAGTGAAATCATTCCTAAAATTTATTGGGAACCAGAAAAGACCTAGAATAGCAAAGGCAATCCTGGTCAACAAAGACAAGGTAGGAGGCATCACAATTCCTGACTTGAAATTATACTACAAAGCCACTGTGATAAAATTAACATGGTATTGGCAATGAAATAGACCTGAGGATCAATGGAATAGATTAAAAGAAGATGCGGAGGCCTCTGCAAACACACTCAACCACCTGACCTTCGACAAAGGGGCCAAACACATTTACTGGAAGAAAGATAGCCTCTTTAACAAATGGTGCTGGAAAAACTGGCTTTCTACACGCCTGAAACTAAAACTTGATCCAGCTCTATCACCTTTAGCACTAAGCTAAAGTCAAAATGAATTAAAGATCATTAAAACAGAAACACTTAATCTTCTGGAAGAGAAAGTAGGAAGAACTCTTGAAGACATAGGGGTAGGCAAAGAGTTCATGAACAAACATGTATTCGCATGGGAAACACTTGAAAGAATTAACAACTGGGATCAACTCTTATTGAGAAGTTTTTGGATGTCAAAATAAATTATCAACAAAGTGAAAAGACAACCCACAAATTTTTTAAAAATCTTAACTAATAAGCACTCAGACAAAGGTCTGCTCTCTAGAATTTATAAAGAACTAAGATACATTAGGGCCCTCAAATTTAAAATTTATGAAAAAATGCTCCACATCACTAGCTATCTGTGAAATGCAAATTAAAATAACACTGAGATACCATCTCACTCCAGAAAGAATGGCTAACATAAAGAAATCAACCAACAACAAATGTTGGAGAGGATTTGGGGAAAAGGGAACACTTCTCTACTGCTGGTGGAAATGTAGACAGGAGCAACCATTGTGGAAATCAGTGTGGAGACTCCTCACAAAAATAAGACTGGAAATCCCATTCAAGCCAGCTATCCCCCTACTGGAAATTTTCCTTGAGGAACTGAAAACATCATATCATAGTGATATATGTGTACCTATGTTTATAGCAGCACAATTTGTGATAGCCAAATCTTGAAAACAACCAAGATGCCTGTCACATGAGGAATGGTTGAAAAAGATGTGGTATTTCTATACAATGGAGTATTACTCAGCTAAAAACAATGATAAACTTGAAGCATGTATATTTAAGTGTATGCCACTTGAAAATATACTCATAAACAAAATAAACCAGACACACATGTGCAAATATCATATAGTCTCCCTAGTATAAGGAATCAAAAGAAGAAATATAGATAGAAAGGTATAACAACTAAAAAGAATGTAGTCAGATAGTTAGGGTAAACTGAACTGTATATGTACAGGGTAATAATCAGCTTCTCTTTCGAATGGTTAACAACCTAAGTTTGCAGATCAAAATTGGAGAAATGGAAGGGCTGCAAGATCAACCAACATTTTGGCCCTAGCCTTTCAAGGTCAATGAAGACTCAGGACATAGGAGAATCTGTACTGTAACATCATGGAACTCAGTTATGCCCCAAATTTTCTGATCAAGGAGATTATGGAGCCACAGAGGAATGTGACCAAAATCTATATTGTGCCTAAGGAGAATCATATGGAGAGAAAGCTTTCTCTCAGGCTTTCACAGAGAGCAAAGTGGTCAAGCAATGGCCGTGACTTATTCACATAGCTGTCACTGACAAAGGATCTACAGAGTGAGGTACAGGGTTACAGGATAAACCCTGAGGGGACTTGACTGACCTCATCAGATACAAAAGTTACATTTTTTGTTATATAGGGCTTGCTTTATCCTGGTCTTAACCATCCAGCAGAAAAGTATAAAAATGAGGTATATAAAATAAGGCCATTAAGGAGACTCACATGGAGAGAAAACTTTCTCTTAGGCTTCCACGGAGAGCAAATTTGTCAAGCAATGGCCGTGACTCATCCACAAGGCTGACACTGACAAAGGATCTACAAAGTGCAGTACAGGGTTACAGGATAAACCCTGAGGGGACCTGACTGACCTTATCTTATACAACAGTTATATTTCTTGTTATATAGGTCTTGCTTTAACTCGGTCTTAACCATCCAGCAGAAAAGTATAAAAAAGGAGGTACATTAAGTAAAGTCATATTAATATACTGAGCTGTAAATGGCTCAAATCAACAACTTCTGTGGATAACCCACTTCTATGTGGACTGCTGATCTGTGTTGGATTGTTTTATTTAAAATATATACATATATAATATAATTCAGGTATAAGAAATAAGATAAGTAAACAGCTATTCTCTTAATTTACTGATAAGAGACATCTGCTATAATAATGTCTGTAAGTATAATATCATGTATGCACCTTGTACGATACCAAAACATTATGAAAAAAGTTTGCAATGTATTAATTTATCGAATCTGTCTTCTTAAGGTGTCTTAAAACTGTCTGATTGATATTTGTACTTCAATAAAATAAAAAATAAATTTAAAAAATCACTTAATGTTGCACATTTAGAAAAATAAAATAATTTAGTTAAAAAATAAATAAAATATATACATATATATTTTAAACAAAAATATATAATTATATATATAATTATATATTTACATATATAATTATATATATATAAATTAGCTATCCATGTTTTGAAAATCTATAATACAAGTATTATTGTATTTACTCTGTTTACGCCATTTTTTCTATTTGTTTTTGCTTCTATTTTTCACTCTTTAAGTTAAAATACAAATAAATAAATTTAAAAAATGTTGAACTAAATTCAGAAATTTTAAATCTTTAAATATTTATTGCCTACTCCTTTCTACTTTGAGAATTCTAATTATATGAATATATAAAAATAAGAAGCAGCTAATGCTTACAATTTTTGTTTTAACTCTGATCTTTTTCCTCTCTTGAATTTCTTATAACTTTTTTTTTTTTTAAAACAAAACTTATACATTTATATCTGTTAATCTGAAAAACGAATTTGCACATAGCATTACATAATACAGCAACCATTGTTGGATTCCTATTACTTTGTTTAGTGAAATCTTATACCATGTATAATGCTGTTGCTTCTATACTATTTTATATTATTTAAAAATAATAAAAAGTATAAAAAAATAAGGTCATAATAATAAGCTGAGCTGTAAACGGCTCTAGTCAACAACTTCTTTGGATAACCCACTATTATTGTGGACTGCTGGACTGTGTTGGATTATTTTGCTGAATTCAAGCACCTATAATAATTGAATAACAATGGAATACCCATCTTTGACAGGACTAAACAAAAAAAGGGATACAAAGGAAGAACCATTCTGTGTTTGTATAAACAGTACAGTTAGGATAAATATGCTGTACTTTGGTGTAATTCTATGAGAAGAAAGATTTGCACTAATACTGTTTGGACAGGATATCCTGTCTGTTTCTTGTATTATGGATAACAGTAGGAAAATAACAATGTAAAAAGTATTAATTATTGAAACTGTACTATAATTCAGCTTTAAAAAAAGATAGGTATACAGCTACATTCTTTTAATTCACTGATTAGAGGCATCTGCTCTAATAGTGTTTGTAAATAGAGTATCATGTATGCACAACAAAAAACCACTACAAAAACAATGTGTAATGTATTAATTGTTGAATCTGTCCTATTAACTTGATTTGAAACTGTCTCATTGCTATTTGTTCTTCAATAAAATAAAATAAAATAAAGAAATTGGTTTATAGATGCAATTTATTAAAGCTCCTATGTCACTCTTTGGTTAAACACAGCACTGATTTTCTAATGTAATAATGAAGTGCTCATGGTGGAGACCAGCATCAGCATTACAGGTCTGATATCCTAACTAGCAGTCATTGCCCAGGAACAATTCTACATCAATCCCATTTTTAAAATGATGGGAGGAGGGCCCACGAGGTAGCTCAGTGGACTAAGCACCCTCTTAGGCAAGCACAGGAACTAGGGTGGAATCCCCACTCCCAGGAGTGCTGAGCCGGCTACCTAGGCCAGGCATGGTGTTGCATGCCTGTAATTCTAGTGCTGGGGAGTTGAAAACAGGAGGATCACTACGAGCCTGAGCTACATAGTGAGACCCTATATCAAATATATTAAAAAAATACACAAAACCCCCCATAAAAAACCACCTTACAGGAGGGCTGGGTGCACCTCAGCCACCTGTCCCACCTGAGGTCTTTTCTTTAAGCCCATTCACCTCCCCTAAAAATTATTATGGATGGTGCCTAGATGCCCCCCTAAAGCTTAATGTGCTTGTAGATGGAGCTTTTACAGAGGAGGCTGGATCTAAAGTGTGTGGTGCTGGAATCAAAGGTGTGTAATTACTAAATAAGTCCACTAATTGGTTTGGTATAGTTCTGGCTGTGGAAAATAGGAAGGACCATCCTGGCTGTGAGGGCGGGCAGGTAGCTGGGGTAGAATATAAAGCACAGATAGAAGGCTGCTGTCATTGCTTGTGCTTCTCTGATACTCATAGCTTTGCCGCCTGCTGCCTGCTTTGCCATAGGCTCTTTCCCCTCTGTGATGTCCCTATGCTGTGCCATCCTGCCTAGGAGCCAGATAACTATGAACTGCGACCTATACAAACTTCAAGGTACAATAACCCTTTCTTCCTTTAACTTTGAGTTTGGGGTGTTTCATTTCAGCCATGAGAAAATCAACCAAGAAAATCATACTCCCTCTAAGAAGCCCTGCAGCATTCATTTGCCTCTCCCATAAAAAATCCCGTAATTTTTTGTTTTTGATACTGTGGGCTGAACCCAGGCCTTCACATTGAGCTATGTACGTGTGTGTGTGTGTGTGTGTGTGTGTGTGTGTGTGTGTGTGTGTGTGTGTGTTACATTCTTGTGAAGTAGGTAAAATTGTCCAGGAGCTTCAGATCATCCTGCCTCAGCCAGGAACTCCTAAATCTGACTGGGCTCCTTGGTATCACTTTTTATCTCTGGAGGTCTTGTGTTCAGAATGCCTTTGTATTCCTTTTCTCTTGCTCACCTGTGGCAGCAAGAGCTATGACCAGACCCTCAAAAATAGAAAGGTCACCCCCTCTCCTCTCTTACAGATACCACCAGTCCTCATATGAGCTGTGATTCTGCCATCAGTTAGACATTTTAGTTCAATGTTGCACCTGTTTTAATGAGAACTTTGGCCAGCAAAGAACTTAGTAACATTGATTCCTCTTTCTCCATAGCTTAGCTGGAGGAAACCATTCTGGACTAAGAACAAGAGCATGAAGACAACAATGTAGCTCCTAATGGTGTGTGTAGGACAGTGTCCTTGCTAGAAAAGACCTAGACTCACCTGAGAATCTCTAACTTGGTAGGTCTCCAGTGGGGACAAGAACTTGCATTGTCAGTGAGATCCTGGATGCTGCTGGTGTACTGATCTGGAGTCTGTACTTTGAGAACCAGACTTGTGTATGCATGGTCTTACTCTTTGTCACATGACTCTCAGAGCAGCCCACCCCCCCCACACACACACCAGTCCCCAAGAATAGACAAGAGGCCTTGAAAACAATATTTTCCCTTCACTGCTTTATCAGGAGTTAGAACTGATAAAGAGGGCCACTGTAAGTGCAAGGACATACAAGAATAGTGAGGGCTCGATGACCTCTAAGTCCCAGGCCCTGGAGACTGTTGTATGCACTGCACCTCCGATGCATCTGTTGGCAGCTTGTCCTTCATTGCTTAGGAGCACACATGATTCTGGGAAGAGCGAAGCTGCTCCTGTCATCCTCCCTGATGCTGAGATCCAGGACAGTATGAGGACCCTACCATGTATTAATGGCCCAGGAAAAGACCAGAAATCAAATCCCAAGTTTACTTAATATAGGTTGTGTATTATTTTAAAACCACTGTTGCATAGGAAATGTCACACTATTGTAGGTCAGGGAGTCTTACATGTATTTGATCCAAGTACCACTATGGACAACTGGGGCCCTGTCATGCAGGGACTTAGTGGAGACCATGATATCAGCACCTCAGAACCGTCCTTCCATTCAGCAGAGGCTAGAACCTCTATCTGTGAACTCATCTCCCATCCTGATTTAAGGGCCACTCTGGGGACTTCTCTGTGAGGTCTTAAGGAAAAGCACTAAGACAATGAAACAAGGACATTGCAGTAGGTGCTCCCATGATGCCTCTGTCTCCACAGAGATGGCCAAGGGGAGGTGTGTGGCTCACAGAAAGATGTTATGAGCACTTGCACGAGCCTCGGCTTCTTCATCCTGGAGAGGAAGGCGCGACTACATCAGCAACCTAGCAGTGTGTCAGGTAACAACAAGAGCTGGCACACTGGCAGTCTCTTCCCCAGCACATCCCAAAACTGCAGCACTGACCTGTCCTCTCGATGTGGCCTCCTGCAGTGCTTGTCTTCTCCTCCAGTGGGTCACGCCCTTGGCATGTACCCATGGCTATTCCAGGTCCTAGTAATAGTCAGAGACAAGCCAGGCTCCTTTCTTCTTTTGTTGCCCCACCCTCAGCCCCTGGCCAAGTGAGTGCTGAAGAGGCTCTGGGTACAAACTGTGCAGTGAGCTTCCTGTCCCTTGGCAAGGCCACATTCCATGCAGCAGACCTGGGGGCAAGAGAGGTACCACAGGGCATCATTCAGTGCTAGTGACCAGAACTTGGCTTTTGGGAGCCAACACTAAGCCAAATGGTAGGGTTCTAGGTGTGGAGGCAAACAGATGATCACAGGGAAAGACAGTCTTGGTGAGCGTACAATACATAGTATTTTGTGTCACATCTGTTCCTCAGTGAGCCCTAACTGATACAGTGATTGAACTACATTTGGAGTTAGGGAAGCTGCCCCTGCCCCACAACTCCCTCCTGCAATCTCATCCTCAGGTCAGAGAGGACACCCAGAGAGGACCAGGGACATTGCCTCACAGGACTGACATGAGCCGACATCTGTCCTAGCTCCTCCCATCTGTCCCCAGACCAGGAATTTCCTTCAGTGCAAAAAACCTAGGAAGGATGAGGCCCTTGGCTTCCCAGGGTTTAGTCCAGCCCTCTCAAAGGTCAGGGTCTGGGGCCGGGTGTGGTGGTGCATGCCTGTAATCCCTGTAATCAGGAGACTGAGGCAGGAGGATTGTTGTGAGTTCGAGACCAGCCTGAGCTACAAAGTGAGCTTAAGGCCAGACTGAACTACATAGTGAGACCCTGTCTCAAAAAAGACAAAAAAAAAAAAAAGGTCAGGGTCTGCCTGGCCTGGGACATGTAAGGGACCAACATGGTGCCCTCTTTCTGCTGTGTCCTCAGAGAACCCAGAAGCAAAAGCTGCATGAGTAGAGGAACTGCTTGTCCCTGTGCCAGCTGAGTGTATAGGCACCACTTGTTTCTCTTCCAAACTGCATCCATCCCCTTTGTTCCATTTTGTTGCCACTTTAGGTCCTACTGCTCTCAGCTGCCCTCCCAGGGTATGTTCCACCTCCTCACAGGGCTACCCAAGGGGAGGGGGCAGGCAGCGCAAGCTCTTTTCCCTCAAGCTCCCTCTTGGTATTGCTATTCCTTCTGTTTCTATACTCTTCCGAAAGCCCTGAGCATTTTCTCCCCACTTAGCCTCAGCTCAGAAAGTTCTTTCTCCCTGGCAAACTTCCACTCATCTTCCAGGACCCTGCACTCTTCCTTTGCATAGCTGGATCCCAACCACCTACCTGAAGCTCCACTATTGGGTCTTTTTGGTTTTTCCATCATACTTATGTTATTGTGCAGGGCCATCACTCTGCGTTCCAATTTATGCCTTCTTGCTGAATCAGGTCCAGACAGAAATGAGGAAAGGCAACAGAAAGCAGATGGGAAGGAGTGGTAGTGGGGTCTGGCCAAGTCATGGGCAGGGCAAGAGGGTCAGGCTGAACCTGAGAAGCTGTCCATACAGCTCCAGAGATAGGTGTGAACTGCAGACACAGCAGGTGGGAGGGCGGCTTGACGCCTTGGTGTCTCCCAGGTGGGTCTGGTGCTGCAGGAAAACCTTGAGGGCTACACAGGAGGAGCTCCTGAGACCTGCAGCATGCTTTCTAATTCACCTCCTCTTCTGCCGTTTGCATCTCCCAAGACTTCTGGTAAAGTCTATCTAACCCTTTACAGTTTTACCTCTTCTGCTGTCTACCTCTGTGAACCCACAGGTTCTGGTTATGAGGGGAGGAGGGGACAGGGGACATCGGGGTAGCTAGCTGCTCCTTCACTGCTACCTGCCAGAGTGTCTCTCCCTAAATCCTTTGCTTTGCTGTAAACAGCAAGGGGCCAACTTTGAGACCTCTGGCTGCTGCTTCCTAGGGCAGTTCCCCTCTGACTGTCCTATCTTACTCCTTATTGCTACAACTGTTATCATTCCTAAATTGCCGGTGTAATGGTTGATGCATTGTGTCAACTTGAGAAATGAGAAGCTTGGAAGCTTAACTAAGTGCCAGGGTCCTTCTTTAGTAAACATCCCAGAGTTGGTGGAAAAGGAGGGCACAGGGATTGTGTGGGCGGAGAGCTGGGGCACAGTCTAGGGGATTCCCAAGAGGCCTGCTCTTCCCTTTTGCTTTTGCTGTCTTCTGCTGCCTTTAGCTGTTGTCCACGTGCCACGCTGCCCTGCCATGCAGCTGGCTGATTACGGACGGAAGCCGCCACAAACCTTTCCTTCCTTCATTCGGGGTGTCAGGTATTTTGTCTGAGCAATGAGAGAAAAGTAACTAAGACAGCCAGTTTTAAATTAGGCACTGAAAACTAAAGACACAATTTTTAAAGAAATTTCAAAAGCTGATTTCTGACACACTGACTCTAGGCCAGATCACCTTTCAAGGTCTTGGCTGTGCTTAGACCATGGAGCTATCTCGCCAGCTCTCGTGCACTTGTTTATATAAATTAATTTTAGATATTATAAAGTGTTTGATTCAGGATATAAATGAGTTTTCCATTTCCATCTCAATTTTGTCATTTAATTTTTAAAAACAAGATTGTATTAATTCTAAAATTAAATGTAAAGCTTTAAAAATAGAGAAAACATACAAATATGCTGTATTGTACAAGACTGGTATTTTCTCCACACACATGCATATAATAAAATAAAATTTTGTGTCTCCATGCACACATATATAACAACTTTTACATAGGAGTTACCCTTGCCAGGTGTAATGGCACACACCTGCAATCTCAGTTCTTTGGGAGGCTGAGGCAGAAAGATAACAAGTTTGAGACTACCCTGGAAAACTTAGTGAGACCCTGTCTCAAAATTTAAAAAAAAAGGCTTGGGATATAACTCAGTACAGAGGCCTTGACTTCAATTCCCAGGACACACACACACACACAAAACATATGCTGTGCCTTTTTCCCTCCCTCAACATTAGAAACATTTTCCTAACTTCTTAAATATCCTGAAACATAAACATAACAGCTTGTAAAGATATATCCTGGAAGCCTCATATGATCATAGCTAGGGCTTTTCCGAGATGGCTGGATCTTGGGTGTGTGAAGGCAGAAGCAGCCCATGCAAATATGATTAGGGGACTGACAACCAAATTAGTCCACTGATTGGCTTAGTACTGTTGGAGTGTGGCTAACGGGAGGGCCCATCCTGGCTTGGGAGGCACCACCCAAAAGGTCTGTCGCCAGGGTGAAATAAAAACAGAAAGGCAGGCTCACTGCTATTGTGGATTATGGACGGAGGCCTCTGTAAGAGATGAAGTAAACCTTTTTCTCCATTAACCCAAGGCTGTTGGGTAATATGTCTCAGCACTGAGAAAAGTAAGACAATAGCCACATTCTAAAAGTAAGACAATAGCCGCATTCTAAAAGAAGGAAATTTACAATTCACCTAAGCAAATGTATATTGTGGGGCTCTTATATGCCAGGAGAAAAGATCCTTAGGAAAACCTCCTTTTCCTAGTACTACCCCATGTGACACAGCAAGGAACTGGCTAGGTGGGTGGGGATAACACCAGGAAAACTGAGGACCTGAGAAGCCCAAACTGTGACTGAAAGGCAGGACAGATGTTGCTGGGTAGTAGGGACTGAAAGAGATCCCTTGAGAATGTTATTTAAAGGGTGGAAGACACCTGCTAGGTTACAGGGACAACAGGGACAGGTCTGTGTCCTCATAGGAAATGCTCCTCTCTGCCTATGCTAATGTGAATGGATTTTTTCTCTCATCACCCAAATGAGAAAACATTTCTAATGATTTTTTACCCATATGGCGACTCTTTCTACACTACAGGATCTTCTGGTGCAAAGGATCTCTTCTGGATGTGGCTCTTGGTGGCAGAAGAGTCACTGCTTAACACTGTGTCTGCCAAAGGGAAAGACACGGGAATATCCATTTTCAAGGCATCCAGTGGGCTTAACTTTCTCTTTTTTTTTTTTTTTTTGGCAGAGCCAGAAATTGAACTCAGGCCCTTGTGCTTGCTAGGGAAGCGCTTATTCCACTAAGCCATCTCCCCAGCCCCCTTAACTTTCATTTACAGAGTGTAAGCTATAGAAAGAGCTGGCATGCACGGGCACAGGGCGAGAGGACATATGGCATTTTCATTTGGAAAGGCTAAGGTCTGGGTAACTTTCTAATGTGAGACAGAACTGCTCTATAAACTGCACTGATCTATACTCAATGAAAAAGGGTGGTTTATCCTAGGGGTGCCATTGCTGAAACACATTTTAGTCACTAAATGTCAAGTCCTTATTTCCTGATAGGCACTTTTTCCAGAAAAAGAAGTCACACAGGCCCCAAAGAGGGTCCCATAGCTACATTCCACCATGCGGGTGCCATCCCTGTGTCCTCAGACGCGGAGCTTCCTTAATTTTCTCCACTGGTGCTTCGCCATCTGTTGCCGCTGCTGCTTCCAGCTGGCTGTCTGCTGGCAGGCAGTGGGACTCTGTGCCAAGGGAAAAGGGAATCAAGATGGCTGGACCAGGCTGCTTCCTTCCCACGGTTTTGAAGGCAGAAGTTCCTATGCAGCTCTTGGTCATTTAGGAATCTGCCAAGTGACACCTGGCCAAAAGCATCCATCTTACAAACAGGGACTCTATTGCCTGATGTTTGTGAGCTGGCAGAAACCCTTTTCCCCAGGCCTTCAGATGGAGTGACTTAGCAAAGAAAAAAGTAAGCTCAGACCTGAAGCATGTCAGAGGGGGACCGACTTGGGGCCAGGATTAAGCATCTCCCTCACTCCACTGTCACACAGGCCCTTCAGAGGACTTCAGAAGGTCCTACTCTACCACCTCACCATTTTCTCTGAAGGAACCTGTGAGTACAGACCAGGCTTTTGTCAGAAACCCTGGCGCAAGCCCCAGCTCCAATGCCTGCTGGCTGCTTGCTTGTTTGAAGGGATGTTTCCTACACTTCCTTGGGCATTGTTCTAGTTCCCATCCAAGGTATCTTTCACAAGGAGTAAGCAAGAAAAACAATTATGTACTTGGCACAAGTACCTTTTCCCCACGTGCTTCCTTAAAGCATCTATAACTTTGTGTTTAGTCAGCCCAGTGCTCACTCAGGGTTGGGCCCCAAGGAGGGGCCTCAGTAGACACTGTTGGCGGCCAGAAGTCTAAGTGAGTGAGCTAGACATAGGGAGGCTTATATGGTGAGGACTCATATGCCAACTTATTCCTTCTTTCCTAAGATCTCATAACTAGAGGAAGACTTTCATATTTCATAGCACAAGTGTTCTCAGCTGTGACACAGACCACGTCCTGGTGTGGCACTGGGTGATCTTTCTGCCACAATCATCAATGTGTTTTCTTCCCAGACAAAAATCTCCATTTGTAATTAAGACAGAATAAGTGGTAAGCTACTTCACTGGAGGTGAGGTTCTAGAGGACTTGCTTCCTAATGACAGAGTTGTTACAGTCACCTCAAGCACAGAAGACAGCAGAGAAGTTAACATGTACAGTGAACACGTGTCAGGTGCATGGGCCAGAGGATCTCAGAACTCAGGGTTAGGTCACTTGGAGGCTGCAAGTCTACCACGCTGAAAGAGTGTGGAGGGGGCAGTGGCTGAGTGGTGACATCTTCTTAAAGTCAGTGGGAGCACCGTGGTTTTTATGTATTAATAACTGAAGGTGGTGATGAGAAAGTGCCTGAACACGTGAGAATTGAGTGACCAGGCAGAGAGCAGCCCTCCCTGACACACACAGGGAGCAGTGGCCTGGGACAATGGAGGAGTCAGTGCCACCTTGCTCCCACCTTTTGACACCAAGGACAGGGTCACTGTCAACAGGCACCCAGGAGTAGAGACAGGTCTTACAGCCTGGAGAGTGCTTCTCAGTTCTGCTGCTCCACTCCACAGAGGGAGGAAAAAGCAACATTTCACTGCTTTAGACTTTATGCCAAATATGGCCTGGCTTGATGAAATCAAGTTAGGAACTATGTTATTTACCAACCAGTTTCTCTGTGGCTGGTTTCTTAACCACTTACCACATGGGAGTCAAAATGCAGAGGTCCTTTGAAGAAGGTCCTGCAGATGTGAATGCCTTTGTGGTTAGATCAAATGCAGAAAGGGACTATTTTTTTTTAATCCTGTCTCAGGTTTATTTGTATAAATAGCACAGGAGGACACCAGCTTCCCACAGATGATACCCCAGGGGTTGCATCTTATGTTTTTATATCACCAGATAAGAGGCTTTTACTGTGGAGCCTTCACAGGGACCTGGGCTCCTTGGGGGGCCTAGGCACCTTTGGGAGCCTGGGCTGGAGCAGAAGCTTTAGCCCGGGCCGTGGTTGGAGCAGAAGCTGGAGCCTGGGCCTTGGCTGAAGCCTGGGTCTTTGGCTGGTGAGGCCTGCAACCCTTGGCAATGCGGGCATGGATATGCTTTCCAAGCTTGGGGTGGACAATATAGGCAAATTGAGTGAGCTTGTGGTTTACTCCCTTTGGAATGATCTTGGGCTTGACCTCCTTGGGCTTGACAAGGGCCATGATAGCCTCGGCACGTGCACTCATGGCCTTGGTATTGTTTGCTTGCATCTTATTGAATCCCTTCTTGTTGTGCTTCTTGGCAAAATGCAAGTTCCTAAGGAACTTGGGATCTACCCCCTTCAGAGATGTGTATCTTTGTGACTGAGGTTTCTTGATGCCATTTCTGTGCATTTCAGTACTGGTTGTGCATGGTGTGGTTCTTGGACTTGGCCATAACTGCACTGTAAAATGCAGCTGCCCAAGGGACTATTTTAAATTGGCTCTGATTTTTCTGAATTTTACCAAATCAGAAAAAAATGTAAGTTTTTCTTTACCATACACAAATCAGTATTTTAGAGCTAGAAAAAAGTTATATGCATATTTAGCTTGATCATTTTCCAATACAGTTAGGCCAAAGATTAAATGTGTACGAGGGTGGGGGTGTCCCTAGGGAATGTGCTGCAGCGCGCCCTATCCTTTCCCTGCCTTGACAATGGGACCTGTGGGCCTCTGTGCCAGGGACCTGCTGGAGTTCACATGTAGCAGGGCCCTTCTCACCCTGGCCCGACCCCCTTCCACATATCTGGGTCATCTGTGACCCTGGGGACTTGGGAACCTGACTTCACATGACCACTGCCACAATCCTCCCATCGGTAATGCAGAACACCATAACCCTGTATGTTGCTAATAAAACCAAGTTGGATATGCGCACATGCCAGAGGCAGCTTCCAGGAGTCTCGTGTCCTCTGCTCCAGTGCTGTGCCCTCTTGGGATCTCTGTTCCCTCAGGCCGAGCTCTCTGCCCTGTTTCCAGACACTGCTAGTGTCCGCAAAATTGGAGACCTGGTTGCTGTGGGAAAAATTCCACATATTGAATGTCAGGATATCATGATAAAATTAAGAGTTGGGAGGGACATGCAAGCAAATCTATACACCAAATGCACAGATAGTTATGTTAACATAGCACCACAGAACCTCATCTGGGGTTATTTCTGTGAAAATACTCTTTCTACAGCCCAATTAGGAATCATTTAGATGGTGTGGCCCAGTAGCTGCACACAGCTGTTTACACCTAAATAAATTAACTCAGCTCACAGGTACTCAGCTGTCTTTAAGTATTCAGGCATGAGCAGCCCCACCTGAGTGTGAGAAGGGGTGGCAGGCAGACAGCTGTGGTCTGTGGGTACCCATGAGGGAGAGAAGCAATGTGACTGCCCAAGCCAGGTTACAGGAGAGGCATCATCCATGGCAATGTGGAATGGTGGGGGCTGAACAGACCTCAGGAGTCAAGAAATAGGGCTGTCCAAGAGAAAAGAACAGAGTAGGAGGGGAAAGTGAGGCGGTGAGGTTCTCTGTGGAAGGACTCTCAGAGGCAGGTGTGAAGGACAGTACAGGGCCGAGGGCAAAGGTGGACCTCTGGGACATTTCCGACACCCATCTCCTGTTCTGCAGGAATAGAAGGATCCTCAGACAACTACTGTGGTAGCCGACAAAGGAGTGAATTACCTCAGGGTTTCCAAAGGTAGGGGCTTTAAGAGTACCACTGTGCATAAACACTGCATGCTGTGCATGAGTGGGAAACATCCGAAGAGAGTCTGTACTGTATATATAGTGATTTTCTTTTTCATTACTTCCTGTTTATGTGGCATTTATACTGTACCATTTATGTATCATTTAGAGAAATTTAAAGAAGACTGAGTGCTAGGGGTGTAGCTCAGTGGTAGAGCACTTGGTTAGCATTGTAAGGACTAGGGATCAATTCCTAAGCTTCCCCCCCCCCCACACACAAAAGTATAGGAGAGAATGTGAGCAGATTTGCACGAACACTACCCTGTTTTACATAAGAAAAACCAGCATCCTTGGATTCTGGACCTAGAGCAACACTTGCAGAAAGCAAATGTTGACTGTGCACCAGCAGCCCACCACACCTCCAACACATCTTGGCTAGAGGGCAGGACAGGGTAGGCTGCAGCACACAGAGGGAACTGGGGGTTCTGCTTCTCACACCATGGAACCAGCTGAGGATGACGACACAGACCATGAACAACACGATCCACAGTCTTGTCTCCCCAGAATGGTCAAAAGATCTCAATCTAAAAGTAAAGCTAACATGAATTTTTAAGAAAGATTTATACTTAATAGCTCTAAACTGAGGACAATTTGTATGATGAAACTGTAGCTGAAGTTCATACTGGGCAGAAGGCGACCGGTCTGCGGCTCTGGAAATTGCCTGAAAGCAGCAAGGAGATCAAGAAGCACAGATTTCTTGTTGGAGGACTTCCTATAACCTTTGCCGAGTGAAAATGCCTCGTGTAAAAGCAGCTCAAGCTGGAAGACGGGGCCCTGCAAAGAGACATCTTGCGGAACATTTCACAGCTGGGGAGATAATAACTGACTTGTCAAAAAAGGAATGGAAGCTAGGATCACCTATTGGCCAGGGCGGCTTTGGCTGTATATATCTTGCTGATACAAATTCTTCAAAATCGGTTGGCAGTGATGCACCCTGTGTTGCAAAAGTGGAACCCAGTGACAATGGCCCTCTTTTTACTGAATTGAAGTTCTACCAGCGAGCTGCTAAACCAGAACAAATTCAGAAATGGATTCGTACCCATAAACTGAAGTACCTTGGTGTTCCTAAGTATTGGGGATCTGGACTGCATGACAAGAATGGGAAAAGTTACAGGTTTATGATAATGGATCGTTTTGGGAGTGACCTTCAGAAAATATATGAAGCAAATGCCAAAAGGTTTTCTCGGAAAGCTGTCTTGCAGCTGAGCTTAAGAATTCTGGACGTCCTGGAGTACATCCACGAGCATGAGTACGTGCATGGAGACATCAAGGCCTCGAATCTTCTTCTGAGCTACAAGAACCCTGACCAGGTAGGTGTATTTGGTAGATTATGGCCTTGCTTATCGATACTGCCCGGAAGGAGTTCATAGAGAATATAAAGAAGATCCCAAGAGATGTCATGACGGCACTATTGAATTCACCAGCATTGATGCACACCGTGGTGTAGCCCCATCAAGACGTGGTGATTTGGAGATCCTTGGTTATTGCATGATCCAGTGGCTTAGTGGCCATCTTCCTTGGGAGGACAATTTGAAGGATCCAAACTATGTTAGAGATTGCAAAATTAGATACAGAGACAATATTGCAAGTTTGATGGAAAAATGTTTTCCTGAGAAAAACAAGCCAGGTGAAATTGCTAAACACATGGAAGCTGTGAAATCACTGAACTACACCGAAAAGCCTCTTTATCAGAAGTTCCGCGATATTCTTTTGCAAGGACTGAAAGCTATAGGAAGTAAGGATGATAGCAAGCTGGACCTTGGTGTTATCGAGAACGGAAGTTTGAAAGCAAAAGCAGTAACAAAGAAGAGAAAGACAGATAAGGAGGAAAGCAGAGAATCTAGTGTGGAGATGGAATGCTCCGATTCCCAGCTGGAGGAGTTCCCACAGACACGTTCAAGAACCCGAAAGAGAATCCAGAAGTAAATCACATGGCTCAGAACAACTTTTCTCCATTTTTATTTGACTTTTTCTCCATTTGTGTTTTGTTTTGTTTTCATGTGAGTGTTGTGGGGTGGGTACAATAATTAAAACCTTTGCCTTTGAAACAAGCCTTTTTATT
>PVKA01018710.1:0-43320 GCA_004027165.1 Ctenomys sociabilis
TTTTATTAAAATACAAATGTCAATCAGACAGTTTCAAGACACCTTAACCATACAGAGTCGATGAATTAATACATTGCAAACTGTTTTCATAACGTTTTGGTATTGTACAAGGTGCATACATGATATTATATTTACAGGTTTTTTTATAGCTGAATTATATCAAAAATTCAATAATTATTTACCTAGTGGATGACCATAGAACTAAAAGCTGACATAATATCCTGTCCAACCACCATTAGTGCAGATCTTGCCTATCACAGAATTATGTAGAAGCACAGCATTATCTATCCCAACTGTACTGTCTATACACACACATCATGATTTTTTCTTTCTACACCCCTTCCTTTGCCTACACCTGTCAAAAGTGGGCACTCCATTGACATTCAACTACCTTAGGTGCTTGAAGTCGACACCACAGAAGACTTAGGGGTAGGTAAAGAGTTCATGAACAAACATATATTCGCATGGGAAGCTCTTGAAAGAATCAACAAATGGGATCAACTCTTCTTAAAGAGCTTCTGCATGTCAAAAGAAATTGTCAGCAGAGTGAAAAGACAACCCATAAACTTTGAAAAAATCCTAACTAATAAGCAATCAGACAGAAGTCTACTGTCTAGAATTTATAAAGAACTAAGATATAACAGGGCCCTCAAATTTAAAGACCCAATTCAGAAATGGGCATCTGAGATGAATACACACTTCTCAGAGGACAAAATTAAAGAAGCTTTCTACTGTCTTGTTACTACCTTTCCTCTGACTTCTTCCTTGCTCTTTGTTTTTACAATATGAGGACACAGGAGTGTGAGTGTTCACATGTGCCTGAATGGAAAAGAAAGAGAGAAGCAGGAACCCATGCACCTCCCATTCCCAGACTTTCTCTGCCTAGGTGGAATGCATTCCTGTCTCCCTTTCTTTTTTTAAAGATACCTTGACAAGATGGATTTCATAAATTAATACATTGCAAACTGTTTTCACAATGTTTTGGTATCGTAGCAGGTGCATACATGATATTAAACTTACAGACATTATTATAGCAGATGTCTCTTATCACCTGTCTCCCTTTCTCCCTAGGCAGGCAGGGATCATCCGCTACCCCAGCTCTGCTCTCTCGCTCTCTGCTCTCACCTCACTCCTTTGAAGCAGTTAGAGAGCAAGCATGGGTGTACCAGGAGCCCTAGGATGGAAGGGGGGGAGACAAAACTATGATGCTGAGAGCACTGCCCTCCAGGTGGGCGTGGCCTCCAGACTCATCCATTTACATGAGTCCCCTTGGGCTTCTACAATCACCCAGTTTCCAGTCCTGTGAGTTTCCATCTCCTCTGAGAAAGCTGAGTTCGTAGTCTCATTTTCTGAGAGAGAAAAATGTTCGATATTATTGGGAGTTGTGTGGCAAAGCTAGAATTTAGACTCAGATATTTTCAGTTGAAAAGACTAAGTTTGGGGCCAGTGAAATAGCTCAGTGGACTAAAAACCACCTGCTTAGTCAAGCTTAGGCAAGCACAGGGACTGGAGTTTGATCCCTGGCACCACAAGCTCCTCCATCCCTGCCCCCAGGGTGGGCTGAGCCAACCACACAGTCAAAACGTGGTAGCACACTCCTGTAATCCCAGTGCTGGGAAGACTGAAAGCAGGAGGATTATTATGAGTCCAAGCCGTGTAGCGAGGCCCCCTACCAACCAAATGCATTTAAAAAAAAAAAGACTAAGCTCACCATTTGGCTATGCTTACCAAATCCAGAAAACTTTCACAACTCTCTGGACTGGCAAATAATGGACCAAATCCACAAGATGGACTCTTATCCTCCCAAACCTCTCTGAGTTCAAATCTAGACTTAGCCACTTACTAGGCCCATGCCTTTGGGCAAGTCACTGAAGCCCTCTGAACCCCACTCTCCACATCTGTATGCCATAACATTAGCATGCACCTCACAACACAAAGATGAGTTGACCTGTCCACAAGTCCTAAAGCAGCACAGCACAAGTCATGCCTTCATCCCAGCAGCCACTGGCTCTTTACCATCTGTGCCAGTCACCATCGTACAGAAGATTTGGGCTAATGGAAGATTTTTGCATAGTGTTTTTAAAAAGATTAAGCTCATCATTGATGAGACCTAGTTTTCCACCCTGCACTTCACAGGTACCAAAAAAAAAAAATCTTTTTCTCAAGGCTCTATTTGCTCCCTTCAGTAACAAGGAAGAAGCATTGCATTCATGTTACATTCATCTCAAGCACTCTGGATTGGGGTGTCCCACCCCTGCCAACCAAGCACACCCCAGCCAGATTGGGCTGGCCCCTGTCGTGCCTGGAAGCCCCTGTGGGCCTTTTCAGGTATGCAGGAAGCTAGCTGCAAGTGCATAGCCAGAGCATGGATGCCCTCACTGCAAGCAACTTGGGGGCACCAAGGACACCTTCACACCACTTTTGGCAGGTGGTTGGATGATGAGTAACTGACATTCATTCTTTCTCTCGCCTGATCCTCCTTTTAAGATAGAAAAGCAAATAGTCCAGTGGGAAGGAAATGGAGCCGAGAAACAGTTTTAAAAATGTGACTACGATGTGCCAGGCACTGTCCTGCAGTGTGACGCACAGCACAGTTGTGTTTCACAGCAGCCCCATGAGATGGGCACTAGCTTAGTGCTTCTCTTGTGACAAAGGATCCTGAGAATGAGAACTCTGTCCGAGGTCACATGGCGAGGAGGTGCTGAAACAAAGGTCTGTACCAACCCAGGTGAAGCTTGTGCCGCTGTCCCCTTTGTCACTCAGAGCACACACACTTTCCACGTGCAGAGCTCCTCTTTGCCCTCTCTGCCCACCCACAAGCTCTTTTCCTTTCACGCTTCATGTTTTTCCCATTTAAAACTTTCCTTGAGTCCCAGGGTCAGGCCAGGTCCATGTAGTTTGCTCTATGATTCCACCTATATGATTAGTAGTTCCTCACTAGGTCTTAAGTAACCTGAGAGACACGATCAGACCTGTCTTATTCTCTTCTGTATCCCTGTCTCTGGGATGTGCTTAACAGAATGAATAAGTGAATGAATGAATGAATGAATGAATGAATGAATGAATGAATGAAATAAACGTTTCCTTCTTTCTTTTTTTTCTTTCCTGCTTTCTAATAGTTTTCACATTTGCCAAATATTTAGACTTTCATTCATTTCTTCCCCTAATAGGTGCCTACAATGTTTGAGGTCCTGTGAATGCTTACACTGGAATTTCACCAAATCCAGGCCATCTCTAAGCCTTAGCCTGACCTTCTCCAACAGAAAGGTTGTGATATCATCAGGTGAAGGTGCTATTCATTTCAGGTGCCCCAGAAAATCCAGCCATATGGACCCACTCTGTACTAAGAAAGGTCCAAAGGCTGAACTCTGAATTGACTTTCAATCTTTTTCTGTCACTGGTCAGACCAGGTTAGTTAGCTCTGAACACAACCAAGCAGGGCAGAGTTAAGTTGAGGGAGCTTTGAAAGACCTGCCAACCCCAGACCAGACCAAGCAGCATACCTTGGCAGTCCTCATGTCGACAGCCCACTTTGGGGGTCTCTGACTTGATGCCTTAAGCTGCAGAATTTCATCTTAACTTTACCAGTGCTTTGTCCATAATGGACACCAACAGGATTTGTAGTCATTCACCTGTGGAGAAACTCCCTACCTGGCTTCAGACGTAATTGGCTGAGTCGCTTTTAATGCTTTCCACTGCCATGGATAACATACCTATCAACTGACAGAAGCATAGCTACACTGCCTTATTGGCTGAATGGAAACCAGATAAACATGTGTGTTACCTTGGGTTATACAGAGTGAGGACATTATGAAGATTTGGTTTGTTAAAGTTGCTAAGAGGAAAATGTGAGACTTATGCAGAGACATGGGTACTTGAGGACGCCAGTCCCCTGCCAAAGAGTATGCCACAAACTTGTATATATCCATATTCATGCCCACACACCTGTGTGAGCACAGCACTGTAGATCAAAGCTGGAAGAACCCTTAGGAGAGAAATCGGCTGGCTCAGAAGTTTCCAGACTTTTTAGTTTGAAGCTCTGTTTTCCAAATGGAATTTGGTGGGGTGAAGCCTTGCATGTCAAACAGGTTAAAAGTAGAACTGTGGATGAGAGGGCAGGGAGGAAGAGCCTGTCCTTCTGCCCTTCACCCGAGGGCAGAAGGTTACCAAATGGTAACCTCTGGAATACCTGTACCAGGATCAGTCCAGGAGGCCACAGATCTGGTTGATCACCCTGTTGCGTAGATCAATAAATGCATACCACTGGAGATTATGATTGCCTGAAAACTAAGAGCTGGTGAGGTTCAAAGACAAGCAGAATGTTGCAGTTGTCCTGATTCTGTTTGTGACATTTTTACTTATGATCTGAGTTATAAGGTAGTGCACAAGAAAAAGAAGTCAGTGGAAAGACCTCTTTGGTCCATGAAATAAAAGCTGAGATGCAAAGGTGACAGACTTTGAATGTATCAAGTAATCATGAGAGGCCAAACAAAGGCATCCCAGCCTTCCCTTCCTCTGTGTCATCACATACACATCCCCTTATGGTTATTGCATGTGGATCTGGTAGAATGTGGACTCCTCCTTCTAGGCACTCACAGCTCCTTGCAGAGCAGACAAAGAGGACTGCTGCATCCTCAAAGGGAAGCTGGGAGAGACCTCAGACATACTGAAAGGAAGTGGCTCACAGCCCAAGTACCAGTGCCAGTTGGAGACACAAAGAACACACATCCTGGTCTAACGAAAACCTCTTCATAGAAAGATGTAAATCTCTCCAAGTGCTTTTGGGCAGGGCATGAGATGCATGAATTACACAGATGGGACTAGTGGGTCAGGAGGCAAGATGCACAGCAGTTCCATAATAAGCCTGGCACTGTGCTACTTGCTAGGGCTATGGTGTGCATCCCTCGGTTGCTATGTCACTTCCTTATAGTTTTCAAACTTCTGATTTGTAAATGGCAATGATAATATCATCTGCATCACAGGATTATCACGAAGATGAAATAAGTTAACAGGAACTGTGCCTTCTCCACAGTGCCTGCTAGCCTGATCCATGGCGCTGGTAGTTGTGGTTACCCTTGTCTTAGGTGAGATCTACCTACAGTGACATCTGGTCCTTCATCAGCTCTAGCCTGTCTTCTAGAGTCTCAGAGAATAAACATTCTGCCTCTTCCCCATGACAATCCTTCTGAAATTCAAGTTGGTCATTCACTCCCCCCCTTGGTCTTTTATTATTTTCTATGCTGATCATCCACACTTTTTTCAAGCATTTCTAATGAAACGCAACTTCACACTGCATTTCGTACAACAGTTCTCTCTGTGGAGCTGTCATCTAGGATTTTCCGTGACAACTTGGAGGCCTTGACAAGTTCAACTTGTGCTGTTAGAGCAGAAAATAGAAGTTCTTTGATTTGGCCTAATCTTCCTTCTTCTAGATCTCCAGGAGATGGGGTGGAGAGCATGCTCTCTCCTACGTGCCAGGACCTGTTCAATGCACCTTCTTTAGCCCTTTCCCTTTGCAGGACTCAGTGGTCCTTCTTCCTTGTGTGGGTGTGGTGTCTGCTCAGGTGGACTGAAAAGCGTGGATGTGAAAGCATCCTGGAAAAAAGTGAAAGCCAGCTTTGAAGACAAAGCTTTTCATCCTGAAGAGCTGTGTTCTGATGCACCTGCCTCTTAGGCTACTTGCCTGACCCAAACCCCCATTTGAAGCAGTTCTAACAATGCTCACCCCTCCTAACCCAATGACAATGGTGGCGGCAAATGTGATGATAAGAATAAAAGCCAGCATTTCTACATCCTTACTGAGTGCCAGACATAACAGTCCTAGGTTCTTAATTGTAGGAAATCTTTTAAACCTTCCACTAATTCTCTGATATATTAGTACTGTACCTGCATTTTGAAAACCAGCACACTGACCCTTGAAGATGCTCACTAACCAGTAACAATACATAACCAGTTCTTTGGTTTCCAAGCCCACATGGAAATTAATAGTCATAATAATGGCCCAGACCTTTAAAGCATTCTCCAGATATTCACATGCGAGATGAAAGCATGTCCGATGTAGTTACAGTGTTAAGCATCTCTTTAGGACATTGTAATTATTTGAAACGTTTTTCCATTCTATTCCTTTGAAAATTATAATTGAAATGATAGATGTGGTAACTATATTAAGTAGTTAACTTAATTAAGCACTTTCACTGCTATCCATTCTCCTTAAATGGCCATTTAGCATTACTTTGCCTCCTACACTGTGTCCATAGAGAAAGCAGTGGAATTCCAGCCAGTAATCTGATCAGTGCTGTACAGCTGCCGGCCACCATCCCTCACTCTGGAGCTCAGGTTCCCTGCCAATGCAGTGTGGGCTTTAGTTTGTTCTCCAAACACTTTGCTTCTAAATAGGTGAGGAGTTAGCACGCTGTGGCCTACAGGCCAAATGACTCCCAAGCTAAGAATGATTTCTACGTTTCTAAATCAACTAGAAAAACATGAAGAGAATGACATTTTGTAACATGTGAAAATTAGAGACAAGCTAAGTGTCCTGATCTGACGCTGCACTGCTACTGTCCGTGGCTGCTGTTACACAAGTGGCAGAGCCAGATAGTTACAAAGCAGTGAGCTCTGCAAACCCCAGCTATACCTGCCCTGTCGCAGATGAGGTTTGCACCCTGATGTGTATGCAGAGGAGCTATGCGCTAGGAGGCTTCCGAAAAGTGAGGCTTGAGAAATAGCCAAACAGGCATAAGTGATGGATGTCGAACAGAAGAACTAGTGAGAATGATCCTTCCAGAGAGAAGTCTGTGTTTAGGAGCCTTCCCTGACTGGGTGAGGTATCTATTCGGGGCTCTTAATGCCATCAGCCATGGTCTGAGGTTCTCTGCTGCTCCCTGACTGGGGGCACTGTGGACATACTACCCTAAATCTAAGGCCCCATGTTCCTCCACTAGTAGGGCCACCCACAGTGGTGATTAGGATAGTCTTTAGCATTACAATAGCATTTGAATCTTTGATTTCTGCTTGATCTCAGGGGAGTTTCCAAAAGTCTCTGAATCAAATCTTCTTAAAAGAAAATGGGACAGACACTTATTCATATATGAAAACCAGCACTAACTACCTAACTTCAAATTCTCTGGACTGTATAGGGGCTTAGATAGGACTATGTATATAAAGCACGTAACAGAAAGCCTACTCAGGACAGGTATTTAAGAAATATTTAAAGTAAGTCTGAGGTGGTTCTCAGTGAATTGTTTCATTTTTCATTTTCAATGTCAGGAACCTCACAGTCCACAAAAGGCAGTTGGGGTGCTCCAGGGCAATGCAGGCGAAGTGGCCTGGTAGCAGCCATGACCACTTTGTTATTCCATGAGCAACCCTTGCGAAGCTTTGCAGCACTCAAGCAGTTAGCAGTGCCAGTGTGCTTTGCTTCCAGGCCAGCAGCTAAGGGCAGATCAGGACTCCCTTCCCAGACCTAACACAGGCCACAGTGAGTAGTAAACATACTAACAAGGCTCTGTTAGTATGTTTAATAGGATTTCAAGGTAATGTATTCACATGGTTAAAAAAAATACAGAAGGGTATAAAAATGCCACACCTGCTCTTTCCAGTGCTGTGCTCTTTTCTTCTAAGTGCATAATCATCACGTTCCCTGTAGGGAGCTGGCACGTGTACCTAACATATCTTAATTCCTTCTGCATCTCCCTTCCTTCCCCTCTGTCCCCTCTCCATCTCTTGCACCCTTTCTTCTTTGAAAATAAGTTTCTCTTCCTATTTCCTATTATCTATATTTTGCTTTGCTCTTTATTTATATTTTCAGATTTTTCATATAAGGGAAATCTTGTAAAATTTCAGCTTATATGTCTCACTTAACATGGTCTCATGATGTGTCCATTTCTGTACATACGGTGCAAGCTTTTCCCTCGTTAAGTCAAAGCAGTACCTTTTAGAACCTTTTCTGTATTTAGTTATTCTTACTGTTCCCCTCATCCTTCTACATAATGTGTGCTTGTCTCTTTATCTCCTTTATCAGCTTAACATCACCTGCAACTCCCATTAGAGAATGAATCACCCCATGCTACTGCCCCTATCCCCCCTTTACTTGGAGTTAGCTATGCTATCACTTGGCATGGTTTTAATGATGACCCTCATACTTTGACACACTGAATCTCTAGTTTTGGCTCACCAGCATTAGGGTACTGCCAAAATATCAATGAGGTATCTGGGCTATAGAATAACAATCATCAGGATGACTATTTTACAAAAGCTCACTGAGGTTCTCTGTGTGTCCTTCAAGCTAAAGTTCACCTCTGGGCCCATTCATGGCCGTCCCTGTCAAAATACAGGCAGGGCACCCCCCTACCTCCACTGTACCAACTCACCATTCATCCTCAGGACAGCAGGCAATGGCAGAGGTGAACAAATGGCAGACAGGAGCACAAGGACCTATGAGCCCCAGGACCATACATTTTCCAAGCACAATCTTGGCTGAGAAACATTCACCCTGCAAAAAGCCACACATAGAACCAGCATCAGGGACACTAGGAGCAGTGCAGCTTCCAGAGACCTGACTTCTCCATTGAATGACTTGGAAAACAAGCACCTTGTAGGTCAGTATCATTCCTACTAGAGGACTGCACTGTGCAGGGCAAGGGACTCACCATCTGGATGCTTCTTACTAAATAGGCAACATCACCCAAAGCAGTGACAAGCAAACTTCACAGTTAAAACCTCTAGTGGAATGTAATCAGCACCTCAGCGTCCTTGAACAATATTATATCATTAATAGCACAAATAAGGCAGATAAAGAAAAATGCACTAATTACCACGAATTACCTCCTAAGGTTTCTTCTTAATAAAATAGCAAGAGAAAATTAGAAAATTATTTCATTAAATCTTGCTTAAGAAGAGTTCTCCAGGGACTAGTGTGAGCTGAATTTTCCAGTCAACTGGTAGGCAAAGAGTTAAGATCCTCATTCCCCTTCTTAGACAAGAATATGATTCTATATTTTCAGAATCCCTCTTCTTATATTATGGGGAAACCAAGCTTTGTACTCTAAGAGACTCATTCCTTACTGATGAAGGTTATTGTAAGGTTAATATTATCATTCCCAGACCAACATCTTATGTAGGAGGGGAGATGTCAGCTCTTCGATGAACATATATTGACCCTAAGTTATTTCCTAATTTTGGTGATTTTAGTGCACATCACAGTTATGTGCTTATTATTCTGTGTTCTTTTTCAGGGCTACTAGGGGATCTAGTTGGAGGGTCCTGCCCATACGGCTCCACTAATGGACGTCCAGGCTTTGGCTCCCTTAATTGTGTAATCAGACATTCTGGTGCTGGCCTGGCACACACTTCAGTTTGAACAAACCCTGCCGTTTCATTTGAACTGCACTGTGCAGCCCTCCATACCAAATGCCCCAGAGCTTGTTACAGATTTGAAAGTGACAGACTTTGACTGCAGGACATGATTTTCATTTCATTCTCTCAATAGTTATTTTATGAACAAGATGTTCTTTTTAAAGTCTCTAAAGAGTATGGAGAATCCCTCCAATGTGTGCCAGCTCCTAACAAGTGATGGAAGAATGACTGTGCTCTTGAGACGGCACCGCACCTGGGAACGCATCCCAGGTACAGGACCCCCTCCCCCCAACTTCACTTTTAGGAACAGCTTGCTGGCTCCATTGCACAAATCCCATACCTCTGTAAACCTCTGAAAAATATGGCCATGGGTCAAGGAAATCTCAAAAGTCATTCCCAACCTGAGTTCTCCTTTCACCCAAGTAATTGCCTACTAGGATTTGCTGCCTATGGGTCAGATTTCCCTGGTTAGCTGGCATTCATGCTGGAGAGAAAGTCTCAGGCTCTTACTTACTCACTCAGTAAGTAAGCATTGGGTACCTTCTGTGTTCCAAGAATGGTTTGAGGTGCTAGGTTCTAGGACATATCAGGGAACAGTACAAAAAAGGTCTCTGCTCTATGAATCTGTCATTCCAGTGGGAGGAGAGAGGACAAAAGGACACGATACTTTCAGCTATGAAAAGTGGTCTGGAGAAACTGGAGCAAGTAGTGAGGTGGGAGAGCTGTTGGCAGTAATTGCACTGAGTTTGCCCAGAATCCTAAGGCAGGGGTTGCGTACCAATGGTTTCTATGACACCAAACCTAGAAGCACCAGTGGAGAAGCAGAAAAGTGAAGCAGAGGAGAGAAAGCATACAGTGCAGGTGTGCCATCAAGATACTAAACACCGTAGGCTGCTGAGGGAGCTCAGGCCACCAGGGGCTCTCGAGATGTCAGTGTAGACCATACAACAGGCGTAGGCACCCAAGGAAGGATTTGGGGACATCAATCTACTACCTGCCCAATGAGTGGGAGATGGGAGCTGCTCCTGGACGTACGAACTCCTCATTACATCCTGCTTGTCCTGCCTATAGGTGGAGAACTAAGTGGGTGCAGTTAGGATAGAATATGGAGCTGCAATGTGGGAAGGGAGTGGAGGTGAATAAGTCTCTGACAGTGTCTGCTACAGGGCAAGAACCGGTTCTTTAATTAGGGTTTAGGAAGGACATTCCTGAAAAAGTGGTGTCCCAGCTGAGAGCCACAAGATGGAAAGGAGCCAGCCAGGGAAATAACATTCCCAGGAAAGAAGAGGGTGGCTCAGTAGGCCCGGGATGAGTTTGTTCACAAAATAGAACACAATGAATCACAGACTCTGGGGGCGCAGGTGGATGAATGGCTTTGAATTCAGAAGCTCATTCTTTTAGATGGCTTCATAAGGAATTAAAAGATGTGACCAGATCACTACGTGCCACAGATCTCGAGAGAGCTGACACCAGCACTCAGACCTCTCAGGAGCCCACTGAGGGTTCCTTCATTCTCCACAACACTTCCTCTGTCCTCTCCTCCCTCTCTCTGACTGAGATTTGGCAACTGACCAAGCCATGAACCAGAACTGGCAGGGAGTCACACATTATGTATAAAAAAGAAACCCAAGATAAAACGAGGTCCTGCCCTGCGTTGCCTCCCAACCTCACCACCCACCTTCTCTCTCCTCGTCCACCATGCCATTGTCGCACCAGCTCCCTACTGCTTCTGGAACACAGTAAACAGCCTTCCCCTCTCAGCCCTTGCTATGACCCCAGAAACCCTACAGCCCACTCACAAGCTGAGGTCCTGAGCCAATACCTCCTTCCCATAAGCAGTCTGATCATGCACTTCCTTTCCACAGCCTAGCAGAGCCCCTTTCTTTCCATTCACCCTATTATCTCTCTCTTCACAGGACTCCTTTCTACCTTACTATGTGTGACAGATCCATCATGTGCTGTGTTTGCCTGTTTGTTGCCTGTCTTTCTTATTAGAGAGCAAGGCACATGAAAGTTCTGTTTCATTCACTAGAGACAGTGCTCAAAGATACATTGCATAACTGAAGAACTTGTCTCCGACCTCATCTCTGCAGCTAACTCACTGAATGACTGTGCAACTCTATTTTCCTCTTCTGTCTCAGCTTCTTTATCTGGCAAATAGGCATCTAATTTGTACTTTGTAAAAGGATAAAGTGAAATGAGGTCATAGATATGAAAGTACTGTACATTATTGAATATATTATATAAATATAAGGTTTCCTTTTAAGTCGAAGGCTTCCTGAGTTATAACAAATTTTCCTGAATTGGATGGAATTTCCATTCTCAATAAAGAATCCTTTGTAGATGTTAGAATTGATCAGGCCTCATCAGGTAAGACAGATCCGGTCCATTGTGCATGAAAGAGCTCAGAGAAGATGAAAATTAGAATCCAGCCCCTTCCACAAACTTGCCAATGACCTTGGGGAACTCACAAAAACTTGCCAGTGATGGGCTTCAGGTTTCTCTTCTCTCTAGAGGCCCCAGGCTAGGGGAAGTGAGTGAGGCAGTTGTCTGTCTTTTGTTCCACATATCTATGTCATCATAACCCAACCATTGACCAGTCTCTTAGCTGGAATGCCATTTCCTGGTCCCTCTGTCTGTTCCAGCCTTAGTATACGTCATCTTCTTGTGCCTGATGTCTATGCTACAATAACAGCTCGTCAAGTAACTTTGCCTTAATGACGGTAACAGAGACTTAGGAGCCAGGCCTTCCACCCAGCCATGCTAGCTGTAGGCCAACCGTTTATAACCACTGTGCTAACTCCATGCATAAAGCAACTGATGACCCAGATCCAGCCTGCGAAGCAGGACAGAAAGCCCTCTGGTTCTGCAACATGGATGTGTTGATTTATTTAGCAAACTTGTCCTGATTTCTCCCCTTCTCTCTTTCCACAGGGCTTCATGGACATTGACTTAAATAAATTCAAGGAGAGTGGAGCAAATGTGACCGGGTTCCAACTGGTGAACTACACAGACACTGTCCCAGCCAGGATTATGCAACAGTGGAAGACCAGCGATGCCAGGGACCACACCCGGGTGGACTGGAAGAGACCCAAGGTTCATACAGTTAGGCCACCATGACAAGTACCCAAGATTCTTTTGTCTTGTTATACTTCCCTCAACATATGGCTTTGGTTTTATGGTTCAAGATGGCTGCTTAAGCTCCAGATATCACCTCAGCACTCTACCCAGCAGGACACTAAAGAGGAAAATGGGACACACACTCCTTTCTTTAAGAATTGTTTGAAATTCACACACAGATCGTCTACTCATAGGAAAACCACCCTCAACTGACTTCATAGCGAGCCAAAAAGTTCTAGCTCTAGTCAGGGATGCCATATTCCACAGCTCAGGAGGAAGCTCATTTCTTTACGTGCAGGGATTCCTTGGGATATGCAGTGAGGTGGCCCTATGCTGGACAGCCACCTACCAAGCTAAATATGGGGGGAAACCTAATTGAGGACTATCCAGCAGATCTCTACCTCAGAGTCAGCTATCGATTATCACTCACAGTATCTACTTCCCAGAAATGCATTTCTAAATCCTGCAACCAAGATACTGTGTACTCCCTGAGAATGGTTTAGAGTGAAGAGAACAAGTCACTTTTCTTCCCCTGTCAAATAGTTTGGCAGTGGCTACACAGAAAGTACAGGTTGAGAAGGATTCTCAGGCCAAGTTGTATGAAGCAAACAGTGATACCTGGCTGACTTTTTCTTGCCATTCAGTGGATTTGTTTTTGTAAATTGTGAGCCATGTAACTGACATGCTTCTCAACCCACTATTGATCAAACTAACTGAATTCTTCAAGAATAAAGACTAAACCCAGTGCAGGGGCACATGCCTGTAATCACAGCTCATTTAGCAAGACTCTGTCTCAAAATTAAAATTCCTTTAAAAGACTGGAGAAGTAGCTCAGGGCTAAGGCATCTGCCCTCCAGGTCAAAGCTCTGGGTTCAATCCCCAGTGTTGCAAGAAAGAGTTGGAGTGGAGAAATTAAGACTCATTTCACTATGAGCCTAAACAAGTAAAAAATCCCAAGTGTGCTTTAAATCAATCAGTGAGCCAGATACACGAAGTATTTAACCAATATATGAATAAACCACTCAATTATGAAAGAGAGCACAATCGTCTTGAAAATGTGGGAAAAGAAACAATGTTCAACCCTGTAAAAATACTTGCAGTTTGTTCTGCAACTCTCTACTGTGCACTTACAATGTGCCAGACAGCAGAGGAAGACAAGAAACAGTTCAGTGAGGAGGACAGACATGGGCTCCAAACCCAGAAGTTCCTTTTCTGGGCTGTTACCCTGTTTTTGTCTCAACTAAGTCTTTTAGCATCATCTTGGTCAAGAAGGGAAAAACTGTATGAGCTGTCATTAACACGCTCCCAGAAAGTTTACAGGATGTAAACTCACCACTTGGGAGGCCCGCATGAAGAAATGATTAAGTGCTCACTCATCTCAGAATATTTTTTCCTTCTACAGTTACAAGAAATAGTAGAATAATCATTTCTTCTTAGCTCCCAATGGGTGGCTCTAGTGCAAAGAAAAACAATGATTTTCTGTGCTTTTGGCCTGCAGGTGTGTTGTATTTAATCTACACATTTTTCCCCTAGTGAACCAACATTATTTAAAAATCACCACACTGCACACACCAGTCTAAAATTCTGCCTTCTTTGCGAATGTCCCAGCTAACCATGCTGAGCTCCCCCTGCCGAGAGACACTGGCGACACAGTGCCCATTCCCATGGGAAGAGGCAGGTGTGTCCATGCTGGTTCACCCTTCCCAGGCCTGCCCACGTTCTCCTTCCCGGGAAGCACGAAGCACGCACACTCTCCGTGGCTTCCCGCCAGCCCCCTCTGATACCTGTCTCCTTTCCTCTTCCAGTACACCTCTGCCCTCACCTACGATGGGGTGAAGGTAATGGCAGAGGCTTTCCAGAGCCTGCGGAGGCAGCGGATTGATATATCTCGCCGGGGGAATGCTGGTGACTGTCTGGCCAATCCAGCTGTGCCTTGGGGTCAGGGCATCGACATCCAGAGAGCCCTGCAGCAGGTAAGGCTGGCACTCGTCCCACTTCAGGGCAGCCTCCTAGATAATTCAGTACCAAATTTAAGCAACAGCTATTAAAGAGAAAAAGGAGAATTTGCCTGAGGTTTGGAAGAACCTCTGCCCTGCGTAGGCAGGTCCTGGCATGGGTGTCCTGTCAAAAATTACACAAATGCAGAAAACAGAACAGTCATTCTTCGTAGTGAACGTGCTGTATTTTCTGTGTGGGGATTATGCTGAACAAGAAAAGTCAATGATGTCTGTATTTAAAAAGGAACTTGGAACACATGGAGATGATGCCAGTGCATGTTAGCATTCTCCTGGACTTCATTTACGTTACCTTTGCTCACCATGCACCTTTCAGGAGGCTCTGCAGAATGAGGGGCCCCTAGCAATGTTTCTCTGAACTTCTGTTCCTGCCATCTTGCTTCTTGGCTTTGCAATCATCAATTCTGTTTGCACTGGGGAACCGTTAAAGAGTAAGAATGGAATGGTTCCACCCACTCTGATCGATTGGCTATGCAAAGGCTTGTGAGGCTGAAAGCAGATACCACAGCGAAGAGCATAAATATTCAATTAGTGATATGTCTGCTGCAGAAGCAGGGTGAGACAGGGGTACCTGTGGGCGCATGTTTAACACTCCAAGTTTAGAAAATTTTAGGGACTCACTCTGCTCTCCTGCTCTGGGAGCCTCTAGAAGTCTCTAGAAGTTCCCTAGGCCCAGGCTGACTCTGTCCACCAAGTGTAGGCCACACTGTGCTTCTAGTGACTCCTGATGGAGAACCTGTATTTCCAGATACTGTGCAGCGCTACCTGCAAATGACAAATCACCAGGTAGAGAAGCAGATCAACGGCAGCAAGATATTTTGGTGCAAATGTTGCTCAGTGCCCACCCTCCCCAACCAGTCCAGTTGCCAAATCTACTCCATTCAACAGAAGGTGAATTGTGCTCTCAGGGTGGAAGAAGAGTGTTTCCAAAGGAGGGAAAAACACAGAGCAAACTGTATAGCAATTCCCGTTTGTTTTGTAAACACATGTGCACAGCTCTGGGTTTTCACAAACCACAAAAAAAGAGGGGAGAAAGGAAAGCCACCAGTTGTTCTTCAGGCTTGCTGAAAGTCGCGGTCCTCTGAAAAAGAACCCTTCAGAAAACCCAGGAACTAGAAGGTACATGCCAAGAAAGACCACCAGCTGCCATCCATGCCCCCCAGCCTCCATCACATTGTTCCCCAAATTCCTAGGTGGCCACAGGAGACCCCAGGCATCTTCCCAAATGATCGAAGGCCACAGAGGCAGTGTCTGCCCCCAGCTTATTTAAAATGCTCTTGCAGACACAGCAGTCAAGACAGATTCTCTTTGCTATGTAAGCCTGGTTTCAGAAGGTTCTGGGGGCTTGCCCTTGGCTCCGTGCCCTGTCCAATTCTGTGGCCTCCCCCAACCTAGTGGTGTCCCTGAGAGGGTATTCTGATGCCACCGTAACAGGGACAGAGCCAGAGAGGTGATGTGGAGTGACACAAAGGGCTCTAAACCAGGAGGCAGGAAAGCTGCCTCTCTGAACAAGCTTAAAACGGTCAATCAGCTATCCCAGGGACCTCCTGTTCTTTATCCATGAAAATGAGCCAATCGGAAAGATAACTACCTCCCAAGTCTCAACTGGCTCTGAGAGTCAGAGTCAAACTTGCTAGGCACTGTGGTGCATTTTTATATTCCCAGAAGTCTGGGAGACTGAGGCAGAAAGACAGCCGTTTCCAGCCCAGCTGGGGCAACTTCCTGACAGAGCAAAACTGTACACTCATCCCAAGGTCTAGCTCACCTCACACTAGGGGTGTAGAGGGGATCTGGTATCTTGTGCAGTTCTGCTCATCCTCTCCCTGCCATTAGTAGGGCTGGAAACGAAGCAATTTTCCACATTAAAAGAACAATGACCCTTTGGATGTTGTCTCAGCTGCTTTTCATCAGTGGCTGCCTGGGAGTGGGCTACACACTATGGCTGGGGCCAAGCACTGAGGTTGCTAAGAGAAGCCAAAGCCTGTCTTAAAGAGACTGACAATCTAGAGAAAAAACAAGCCAACTAGAAAGGTCCTGCCCTAAGACTGACCCCTTATCAAATCCTCCTTAAGCTCCTAGGATCAGAAGAATTTATTGCCAAATGAGACCTGAGAGGTTACTCTCGATTCCGCACACATTTCCTGCGCAGCAGCTTTGTAGCAGGGGCTAAACAAGACCCCTCTCCATGCTCCTTCTGCCGCTCAGCCTGGACCATCTTGTATCCCAGCCATAGCCACTGTCTGGCCATTTTTCTTTCTAGACTCATCTCCTGAAGTAGCAATGGAAGAGACCTTACCCACCCCCAACCAAGTAAATTATGACAGCATCTAGTTCTTGGGGCACGGGCCCTGCGGGCTCAGGTCTCCACACCACCCTGTATCCATTTGGCCTGCAGGTCATGTAGAGGGGATCTGGTATCTTGTGCAGTCAGTGAGACCTGTAGGTCCCGGAGCAGCCCGCCTGGAGCAAACACACTGCAGAGTCCAGTTCTACAAGTGCACGGTTATAACAGCTATGATGTACAAAGCTCTGAGCACCTACACATATGATCTCACTGGATCCTTGACACGGCACAGTGAGCGAGCTGGCTTTTATTAATTGTGCTTTATAAATGGAGGAACAGAGCTTCAGGGAGGTTAAAAATCTTCCCCTAACTACACAGCTGGCTGGCTGGTGATGAAACGACTCCAGCCCACGTTGCATTGACCTCTCCATCTGTACACTTAACTGTGCAAAGACTGCAAAGGCCCAGCCCAGCAGAGGAGAGGACCACGACCCAGCCCCCAACAGCACACAGCCGCAGGCAATATCTGCGCACCCACGCCCACACCCACACACCCCTCTATAATTTCCCAAGCAGCAGAAGGGAGATAATCAGCCCGCCTGCCTGCCCTCTGCTTGCCTCCCAGGGAGCTGTTCAGAATATTAATGAACCCACTTCCTGGAAACCCTTGGTGCCCCAGAGAGGAGGCAGCGCTCTGGGGTCCATATGTCTGCTTCTGCTTGGCAAAGAAGACTCGCCTTCCAAAGTCAAGCTCTTTGCATGTGGGAGGGTGTCGATGCTTCCGGATGTGATTCTTAAAGAGGAAACCTTTGGAGCCTTTTTCCCAAGAAAATGCATATACATCCACACATATATTTCCTCATGACCAAGAGTGAGGGGAACTCAGATACTCCTAGGAGCTGAGCCCAAAACCTCTAGCTTAAAATAGCTTACCCTAAATGTTTATCATTCTCTTTCATTTCCATTTTTGCAAAATGTCAGCCCATACCCAAGCATATCAAAGTGAAGGTATGTCCAACAATTTGCTGCAGAAAGGTCTGGGGTGGGGGGGTGGCAGGAATGGGAGTGTAGGACACACCACCTCCCTTTCAGGACTGAAGATCTGGCTTGAAAAGCCAGGCAAGTTTACCAGAAAAAAAATGCTAGAAAGATGTGGATTAGGCCTAAATCACAAAGACAAGCTGTTTGTGCTATGAACAATTGGAGGGCAGAGCACAGGAACACTCACAAGGCTCACTATAGGAGGAAACTGACTGTTTTTGCATGGTCACAGAATTTATCATAGAAATTCAGGCTCTTAAGAGTAAAAGGAAGAGCTAGGGGTTTTGCTCTATCGTGGAGTGCTTTGCTTGCAGGTACCTGGCCCTGCATAATTCCAGCGCTGATAAAAGGGAAAGGAAGTGCTATTATTGATTATTCCTGACAAAGATCTATGGGCTGAAACTATCCTCAGCAAGCTGTGATAAATGGTGTCTTGGTTACTTTTCTCTCATTGTGGGACAAAATACTTGACAAACAAAATTAAAGATGGAAAGGTTTATTTAGCTCACAGTTAGTGAAGGTTTCAGTCCATACTGAGTTGGCTCCAAGGCAGAGTGGCACATGGCAAAAGACCACAGTTCATGGTGGTGAGAAACAGCAAAACAGCAAGAGCAAAAAGGGAGGGGCAGTGGCAGAGAGCAAGCCTCTCTCCCTTCCTTAGACTGCATTGAGGGCTGTGTAGCAATCACACCCATAATGCAACCATTTGATCATGAATTAATCCCAAACTGTAGAAACCTTCGCCATGACTGCATGATGCTTTGAGGGGACATCTAGACACAAACCCTACCACATGGTCACCCAAGCTTTAAAGGAAGATAAATTTGAGCAAGGAATAAATCTGTTTTTTAGAAGTTCTGGGTAGCAATATTAATCTTCCCCAGTGGCACAGTACGGTAATTTGCAAACAAGGCCTTGTGGGTATCATACTTTTCCTTTTAGGAAGTCAGACAAGGAAGAGCTAGGTGGTAACCGTGGCTCCACCCAGTGCACCCTGGAAGTGTGTATGTAGGGAGGCATCTTGGACCAATTACTCGATTTTTCTAGGCCTCAACTGCTGCATTTGCTACATGGACACAGTCCTCTTAGTACTGTTTTACCTACTGATTTGCCGCAAGGCTCAAAATTTTAAAGTGTATGCTATCGATGTCTCTTAACATTCAAATGAGATATAAATGGGATATATATGAGGTGGCTAAGTAGCAGAAAAAGCCATTATCAATCCACATGGAAAACTACACCGAGGAGTTAGGAGGCAGCTTTTGTTATGCTAACAGGCTGATGGGAACCCAGAGGTTCAAATCACCAGCCCACAGTCAGGTTTGAGTTATGTTTAAATACGGCTTTCAAGTGGAAAGCATAAAGTTGATAGCAGGTCATGACATGACTGGTTACATGGAGAAAAGAATTATGTTATTTATTGTCAGGCAGGTTTAAACAGGAATGTTCTGGGAAGGAAGTGGTCTGAGAAGAGTAGGTAGACTTGAAAGTGTCCTTGACTGGGCCAGTCTTCCCCCAAACACAAGGGCCCTGAAGCCCTTGAAGCAATTTGGAATCACTGTGTATTTTTAAAACACAAGCTGGGCACACTCAACTTGACCCACCCATCGTTAAGGGGAGAATCTGCACCTACACAGCCAAGGCTGGCTATGTGACAGGGCACCCAAGCACACACACAGGCTATGACTTGACTTCTAACTTCTGTTCTAACCTGCCTACAACTCTGCTAGGCTCTGTGTGTGTCCTAAAAGTTGAAGCTAGATTTAATCTTCCCATAGATGTGGCTGGGAGGGAGCAAAGACTGAGAGGAATTCTGAGATATATTCCTTCCAGAATAACTAGTCTAAAATCCAACAGGTCCTGGCTCCCAGGCCTCACATGTCCCAAAGGAAGGATCTACTTCAGCTAAGTGGTCATGGAACTTGAAGGTGCTGTCAGTGGATTGGAGTATTTGCAAAGCAAGAAAAGTTACCAAAGAGAAAATATAGAATAAAAAGAGGAACTAGGGTGGAGAGTGGGTTTTCCCAAGGTTTCATAGAGGCAAGGAAAGCAAACTTTGATGGAAGCCACATAAGTTTCAAAGGAAGAATGAATTTGAACAAGGAACACTATGGTTTTGGGTAGTTCCAAGTACAAAGTGTTCCCTTCCCAAGAAGGAAGGAGACAGGGGAAGTGACCCCTGATAAAGAAGAGGACAACAGAGTCAAAAGCCCTCAGTCTAGGAAGAGACTTGGCTACCTAGCAAAATGCTGGGACAAAAGACAAATGGGACACAAAGATTGATTCATAAGATTGGTTGGAAGTATATTATTAATTTTAAAATAGTTCTTAAAAGGCAGTCACAAACTGATTGTAGAAGCCCTGGGTATCCAGTGGCTCAGCTGCTTCTTCCAGGGCTGCTTTTCCTTGATTCTGGATCTGAATAGGGTGGGGGGAAAGGAGCAGGTGTGGACAACTGCCAAAGATACTGTGCTTAGGAAGGACTTAGGCTCCTGGACCTCCTTCCAGGCTCATCCATTTACTTCCAGGTAAAATCTAGCTTCAGCACAGGACCCCGACAAGTCAGTACAGTAAGAACTCTCGCTCCACAGTTGACCTCCTCATTCAATTTCTGACCAAGTTTGTCATCTTGCTGGTTTTTTTGCTTCAGTGACCCCAACCCAGTACCTTGGTTATAAGTACCCCCACTCCTGTGTCCATGCTGTGTTTGGAGCTGAGCCTGGTGTCTCTCCCACACTGAATCTCATCTCTGTGATCCTATATCTATCTCCAGTCTCCAGAACAAAGCCTTCCTTACTGAGCCTTAACAAGTGTCACTGAAATTCTTTTCTAAATGGCTCAAGTCATAGGGACATTACCAGGCAGTAAAGGAAATGAATGTTTCAGCATCCCATGAGCAGCAACTTTGAGCTGGGACTCAATTCCCTATACAGGAAGCCCAAGATGAATTCTCCACCTATCAGGGAGAGAGCTGATGGGCACCAGGATGGTGCCAGGAGTTCTAGAAGCAGGACCCAAGGACAAATGCCTGGGCTCCATCCATCCATCTGGCCTCATTCACCCTGAGGCAGTTGGGAGACCTGGTAGATGGGGGCAGTGGGTTCACATCTACACAAAACTGTCATTTTCTGAGTCTTTCTCCCTTAACTCTAAGTTCTAACTCTCCAAGATGAGTGGTTTGGGACTGAGCATTTCCCTTGACCTCTCCCCATTTTGGTGTCCTGGACTAGTGATCAGGGCAGGGGTTGGGGATCTTGCTTTCCTGTTCTCTAATACTGGTTTACCCCCATGTGAGCAAGTCTTAGATTCCTTAAATAGGCAAGGAAAATCTTCCATTGCCCCAGAATTCGAATCACTCACTAATAGTCTTGGAGCAAGTATAGTTATCCTAAAGAGTCAGTGAGGTTATCTATAAAGAGGGCAAATTGGCCTCTACCCTTGTTTTAGGCCAGAAGCTCATGGGCTTTCTGCACACATCAGAGAACCAGCTGCTTGTGAAAACACTGTGGCAATGCCTGGGGGCCTGTGGTCACTAGAACTTTCTGGAAACTGAGGGTGATGTGTAAAAGCAACAGAGACAAAATCCTCATTTCTGCTCCAAGAGCCCCCTGTTCTTTGCTGTGTGACAATTTACTGTACTTACGGCCTTAACCATATACTTTTCTTTTGCATGCCTCTTGCCCATGCAGCCTGGGACAGTTGCACAACTCATCATTATTTAAAAAATATATATTCATGCACACTTTTGTTCAAGAGAAGATGATACGAATTTAAATTCCTTGAGAAGGCAATGAGAAAACAGGCTCCATGAGGAGAGCATGCTACCTGGCTAGGAATGAACAGAAAACAGCAAGAAATAAGCAGCAGGAGCACTGGGTGGTGGTGGAGGGCAGGCGGCACACACTGAGTGGCACATGGGGTGGGGGCCTAGAGCCCAGCATGAGGCACCACTTAATACTCAAAGCAACTAGAGCTCTGTGATAGCCTGGGGTCTTCCTCTTCTTAGTCAGAATTCTTGAGCAGATCCCTCACTTCCCAGGGTTTTGGGTTCTCAGCTCTTATGTAAGCAAAGATCCTAATCTCCAAACAACACATCTCACAGGATTCTTCTGAATACAAATGAAGTACCTGTGAAAGTGCTTCATGAATATGAACTACTTGGGAAGAGGTGGCAGTGTGGCTATTGCTGTTAATAACAACAGCATTTGTCAAGTAGCACGGGCCAAGCATTGATCATAAAATATCTCATTTAATCTTTAAAGCAACCTTATGGCATAATTAACTCTAATTGCTCCCATTAAATAAATGAGGAGAATGAGTCAGAAAGAGATTATGCAGTTTTCCATACTAATGTGCCACAGTGGTGACCAGTATTTGAGACTGAGCCCAAAATTTGGATCCCCTTAGATTGCTAATTGCATGTTTGGGCAAGCCAATCTACCACGTAGTCATCTACACATCTACACATTTTTATAAATGCACTCATTAGACTGGCACCTACCAGTGTGACCCTACCTGGAGCCTGAGCCAGTGGGAAAGCCAAACCTGGGCACGAGATGGCCAAGGACAGGAAAAGGTGAAGCTGCCAATGGGGTGATATCACTCCTTTCTTTTATTCCTTATTGCAGGATCTGTGCTTTGCTTTCGTTTTGAAAAAGACAGCCAAGTTTTTTAAGAGCTAGAATGTTCTCTATGCTTTGCTTGAGAAACTAAAGGGATCATTGTAAAATTTGCTCAGTGCTCTGGGCCTATCATGACTTCCCCACTCAGATTTCAAACCAGAAGGTGATGAAGGGATCAGCTTCAGAACTGCTGAGTGTGCATGCGTGCGTGCGTGTGTGTGTGTGTGCGCGTGCGCACACACACTATCCCTCTCTCATTCATATAAACATGGTGTCTCCACTGTCACACACACACACACTCACACTCACACCAGCTATTTTTATTCCCTCTAACCACAGAGAAATTAACCACTGTCAAAAAAAAAAAAAAAGAAAAGAAAAAAGAAAGATAAAACTCTGCAAGACTTCCTTTTAAGCTACTTGAAGGGAGAAAAAATTAAAGAGGGCTGGGCCATAGGGCAGAATCTATATTGGTACCAGATAGATTTACTTCCCTGGCCTGGGGTGAGGGGCACCTGAGGATGCACAGCGGGTCACCACTTAGAATGTGGATTCTTGAGCCTCAGCTAGTGATGGACAGCCAGGCTCCTCCTTGATGGGGGAGGGGGAACTTGGATGAGATTTATTGGCAGCCTGCAGAGCAGCTGGCTCAATCCTAAAGGTCTCAAATCCCCATATTGAGCACTTGACTTTTTACACCAACTTGGAAGAGATGAGTCTGTGAAAGTTTAATGTGACTCATGCAAGGAGAAGTCCCATAAAGCACAATTTGGGGTTCCAGTACAAATTTTATGTTAACTGACTGGGCCCTCTGTACAGCCCTCTGGTGTGAGCAGAAGCAGCTCTCCTTGAGCACTTTTCAGTCTTTACAGCACTTTCACACTAGCTGTGTCATTTAAGGTAGGCAAAATAGGAGTTTCAAAAGCCAAAGGCTTAAGCAAAGGATTAGCCCAACATCCCAGACTGCTGGTGGGAGGCTGGAGCCCAGCCCAGGTTCTCTGTCTTTGCAGCTGTATTACCTGCCCTGCAGCACCACTCAGTGAGGGTCGCAAGGGAATTTCAAACTTCAAGCAACGTATCTATCATAGAGTGAATCCCACTCTGGGTCCTCTTAGGACCTACCAGCACTAGCGCACCAATCTCTTTCCTCCACAGGCCTTCTTGGCTTTCTTCATTTTCAGATGTGTGTCTGAGAAAGGTGGAACTGTGGTGGTAGTACCAGCACAGGGATGGCAAAAGGACTCCGTATGGTATGCACTCTTGCCCACTGTCACTGTGCCTAATGTAATAGGCGAAGTGATGTTCAGGATGAATCTGGTGAGACAGAACAGCAATCCATGCTTTTTACAGGTGCCTGCCATCGCTAGGGGGGTAAGAGGCATTGCAGTCCAGCTATTCCAAGCCCTCATACCATGTAACTTTCTTGAGTTTGAAATTTTCCCTTCAATATGAAAAAATAAACACACAAACAAGAAGTTTAACTTGTGAGTTCACTGGTCACCATTTGGCTTTGTTTTCCAGGTGCGATTTGAAGGTTTGACGGGAAACGTGCAGTTTAATGAGAAAGGGCGCAGGACCAACTACACCCTCCATGTGATTGAAATGAAACACGATGGCATCCGGAAGGTAAGGCCACTTCTTAGCCACTAAGCACAGCAAGTACCAAGCAGGCCTCCAGACAGAGCCAAGTGTCTGGGAGCCCATTTTGCGGGAGCTGCACCTTTGAAGACAGCTCAGCTGCTAGCCTAGCCCGCTGGGGCCTGGGGAAGGCAGGCCCATCTCTGAGAATGGACTCATTCACTTGCAAAATGAAGATTCAACTATTTTGCAAATGGGAAGGGAGCTAATAGTTGGAAGAATGAAAAAAGAAGGAGAGGGAAAGAGAAAGTAAAAAGAAGATGTGTTGTAAATGTCCACCAACTCTCCACAGTGAGTGCAGTCACTAAGTATGGCAAACATGCAATAGTTTTTCAAAAGATTCAAATCCCTGCTTCTGTTGTGAGGTGCCTGTAAAAAATGCAGGGAACAGGAAACCTTTGAAAATACAAACAAGAAAGTTGCAATCAAAATGCCATTGCCCTTCCTGAAGGATTCCGAAGAATTAAATAATGTTTATCGATGAAGTTAGCTGTCTTCTGCTGGTCTACACTTGGTCACATCTATACCGTGATCCATATAAGAAGTCACAATTAAAAGTACATTTGTGTACATACAAGCATAATATAATATATATATACATGTATGGGAAATATGGAATGCATGTATGTACCAAAATTTTAAATAACATTCAAATCCTTGGGATAACATTCAGAATTCTCTAAGGGCCTGTAGGGTTTGGGCTCTGCCAGTTTCTCTGACCTTGACCTTGACCTTGACCTTGCTGCACCTCTCCCTGCTCCACTCCTTCTGAGTGCCTTTCACTCCTCTCTGCCAGGACTCTCTCTCCTGAACTCTATTCTTTTGCCTGCTCAAAGCTTTCTTAGCTACTCATAGCTAATGTCATTCTCCAGAGCAGCCTTTCCTGGCCTCTAATGATGTCTCATGACAATCTCTACTTCTGCGTCCAGGACCTTGATCACACCTCTAATTTCTTGTGGCAGCACTTTGTAGTGACTGCAAAGCACTCAACAGTGTGGTGCAGAGTGAGTTAGGGCCTCATGGATCTGCAAACAGACTCAGCTCTCCCAGACCTGGAAGCCTGGCTTTCTACTTACTAGTCGTAGACAAGTGCCTTAGATGTCTCATCAGGTAAATAGGTATCACCATGATACTGTGAGCTCACTGCATCCTTAAAGGAATTATATGACCCACAGTGTGCAGAAGACCCAAGCACTGGGCCTCGCTGATTAACTCTAGCATAACGCTGTCTATGGCCATTCCATCAAATACACAAGTCACTATCAACAACTGGCTGCTTACATTTGATTTTTAATTAATTAAAATGTAAAAGTCAGTCCCTGAGTAACACTCACCCCATATCAAGTGCTCAGTTGCCACACAAGCAAATGGCTTTTGAAACACTTTTCATGTCACACATGGCTGAATGGCTTTTCCTCTGCATATGCATCGAGCTTTTCCACCACTGCAAAATATTCTACTAGATGGCTCCAGGTACCCTGTGTCTTCAGACTCTTAAAGCTATCTATCTTCTCCTTACTCTTACCCAGACTCCCTTCTTCCACCTTCTAGTCTGTGTTAACTGATCCCATCCATCCATCATCCATCCACCCATCCACCCATCTACTTATCCATCCAGGCTGTGTTGGCTTCCTATTGTTGCTGTAACACATTGCTGCAAACTGTGGCTCAAAACATCCCAAATTCATCACCGTGCAATTCTGTAAGTCTCCCTGGGCTAAATCAATGTGTTGGCAGGGCTGTGATCCATTCTGGAATTTCCAAGAGAGAATCAGTCTCTTTCCCTTTCCCAGTTCTGTCTAGACACTTCCTACATTTCTTGACTCAAATTCCTCTCCCCCAGCTTCAAACCCAGCAACATCCTCCCTCTCCGACCTTCTTCCTGCACTCCAGGAAGGGAAAGGTTGTCTGCTTTTTTTCATATATGATTCCATTTATATGAAATGTTTAAAATAGGCCAATCAATAGCAAGGAGAATGTTTTAATATATACATAAATAAGGTACATACTGCAATTAGTTGAATGGCATTAATTTCTTAGAGATAACTATATTGGGAAAGCTGGCTAACAAAATGAAAAACCTTGTTTGAATTAGTAAGGATGGAGTACTTAGGTGGGTCCCATCCAGATAATCCAGGTTGATTTCCCCATTAAGGTCAGTAAACTCAATCATATCTGAAATGCCCTTTTATCCATGTATGGTAACATCTACAAGGGTATAGACATGGGGCATTATCATACCTACCACAAAGGCCACGACCACATGTGGTCTCTCCCCGCAAGACTTCCCTCCAAGAGAGGCCATCTTGCCTTCTCATGTTCCACAGCATCCCTGACCCCAGCAGGGTATCTTTGTGGCCCACTTTGCTGCAGTGGCTGCTGGCTCACATCCCACCCTCCTCCTAGACTGGAGGCGACTCATCTCCCTCCTTCTGCCAGGTGCCCCTTGGCATTCTGTCACAGCCACTCCACCTCCTGCCTCACGTTTCAGCAAGTGCTAGGTGAGCACACCCTGTTTGACCCTGAATGCACCTTCCAGCAAATCTCTGGTGTCTGATGATGAGAGGTTGCTTTCTGGAGACAATCTACTGCTAACGATGCTCCTCTAGAAATGGTCTGAATCTTGGTTTATTTTGTTTGCCCATTTTTTCTAAATTCTTGTGAAGAAACAAGGACCTATGCTAGGCCCCTTAGCTCTTACAACTCTCAATGTCTGGAGCAGACTGTGTCTGTCTGCACTAGCATCTTGTCATTATTCGTGAGCAGTCCCTAGGTCATTGGTTATGAAGACCTCTGCAAATCTGAGGCAGGGCATAACTTGTATCTGGAAAATGCTGAGGTAGCTCCTTTATCTTTTTCTGCGGCTGGCTCAGCCCACCCTGGGGGCGGGCCTGGTGCAGCATGTGGTGTCAGGTCTTTGCACTGCCTAAGCTTGCCTAAGCAGGTGCTTTAGACTGCTGAGCTCTTTACCCGCCCCCCTGCTCCTTTATCTCCTAAAAGTGCTTTGCTCCTTAGTATGCTTGTTAAGAGTATCAGTCTAAGTGATATAGTCCCATTTCCAGATGGATAAAGGGAGGTAGACAGGCACCAGAGGCTGCTTATGCCTCACACTGAACTGTGGCTGAATGGAAACCTTACTTGGGCTTTGATTCTAACCCTCACTCTTTTACCACAGCTGCTGCCAAGGCTGAGTGGATCACAGAGACACATCAGGGTGTTTGGTCACCAACGGGTGAGGGGAGCAGCTCAGGGAATGTTGCTGTCCTTGGGAGGCAGAGCAGCCATGCGACCTCCTCCCTAGGCCAGCTTGCTGTCAGGTTTGGGGGAGGGGAAGAGAGTGACCATGCCTTGCCTTCCAAAGGAAACCAGAAATGTTGCAGCTTTCTGAAGGAGGCCTTGGTTGCTCTGAGTCAGGTTGCTCTGAGAAAGCTGTCCTTCAGAACCCTCAAAATGGTATTTTGTCCTCCTCATGGAATTAAAAATAGTTAGACAGACAGATGGACCAACAGACTAGATAGATAGATACATACATACATAGATAGATAAGGATATAGTTGATAAACAAATATAGACATATAGATATATAGATTAGATATAGATAGATACATAGATTAAATATAGATATATAGATACAGATAAAGATAGGTATAGATATGTAAGTTACATAGAAAGAGATGTATACATATATAGATTAGGTATAAATACATAGATATTGATATAAAGATAGATATTGATATATAAACATGGAGATATATAGATACAGATATAGATATTTAGATATATAGATAGATATAAATACATTAGATATAGAGACCAAGATAGGTCTCTATTTCCTAGTGACACAAGTTAGTATTTCTATATAATTCATGAATAGCTGTGTGTGTCACAATTAAACTATGAATGTTGACCTGGATTTCGTGGCAGTGGAGTGGTTTAGAATAAAGGCAGATTCCTTTCCACATGTTAGCGTAGACTGTACAGTCCACTACACTGCATAGTAGTAGTGCAAAGTACAAAAAGAAAAACAAAGAGCCTTCCATCTAGTAGCCCTGACCCAGCTGTGGCCTGCAACATGTCTTAGCCTCTTTGGCTCTTCCACAGAAGTGAGGGATAGGGTGAACAACCCCTAATTCCTTTCATTCTAACCTTGGATGCCCTAGCATATGACTTTACCAGCCTTACCCCCCTAAGCACATGGTCCCTCACCTGACAGAGCTTTAGCTTCCTCTGCAGAAGTAGAATTAGGGCTTCTATCAATGCACAAACTCCCCATTGGCATGAACTTCTGTGATTATTATGCCTAGATCCAGGGCTTCCAGATTTTTGAGTTTACCCTAAAATTTTCTCAGAGACTGTTGGGACCCTCTGACCTCTTCCAAAGCTTCTGCTCCTCAAGAACTCCTCAGAAGTGGAGGATCTGTAATAATCAGTGGATCTCAACAAATAGAGTTATCTGGTGGTGTGGCTTTAGAAATGCAAATTCCTGGGTCTCCACCAGTGGGCTTTCTGCTTTTGGAGAAAAGAGGCCAAGCAATCTGTACAGTTAAATCCCTTTTCCCAACCTGAGTGGAGCCTGGAGCTTAAAGAGGTCTGGTGAGAAACACCTAATAGTTCCGGTTTCAGTGATGGATAGACCAGGACTTGAATCTCTGCTACTCTGTACAAAGCACATGACCTTGTCCAGGTTACTTCATGTCCATGAGCCTCAGGCAATTATATGTAAAAGAGAGATAATGCCCTTTTGCCTGGTAGGACTGATACAGGGTTGAAAGAGACACAAAGTCTGTCACCCCCAATAGTGAGTGGTTCAGAAAATAGCACCTGACATGCAATGGACATTCAGCTCACAGTTAATCAGTCAGTCAGTCAGTTAGTTAGCTAACTAGTTAGCTGGCAGTTTTGTAAACGTTTTTCTGTAAGCAATGGAGATTTTAAGTCAGCATTAAGTTTGAGTACATCAGGCTGTACAGACTGATGGAATGGATAAACTAGCAAACAGAACCAACTGAATAACCTTCAAAATTCTACAAGCAAATTGTTGTGCTTTTTTGTCTTGAACCCAAGACAATTTCAAACTTTCTTTCTAGGGACTAAATTCTTTCTTAGAATGTGGGCCTAACCATTCTTTATTTATAGGGGATCTAACTTTCAGAAAATCAATTCTCCCCCATCTGTGCCTTCCGGCCTTTCACTCAATCAACTTCCTAGCTAAGTAATTGCTCAGATTTTCCAGGGTGACCTAGTTGTATTGGTTTCAGTGGGCATTATGTGGCTCACCTGATGTGTGTAATGAAAACAAGCTGTGTCATCATAATTCAGGTCCTTGAGAAAACCTTCCTGCTCTTTAGGCCTGTGTCCTGCCCTCTCATGGGCCAGTGTATCCTGCAGGTATCGGGATCCAATTCAACATTCCACAGCAATGTGTGTCCTCTAAGTAGACATCCCTCATAAAGTTCAGGAAATTTAGTTGCAAAGATTGGCACTGCCTACACTAAAGCTAAATCCTAGGAAATCCTACTTAGACTTATCACTTCACTGTAGAGTACTGATTTAAGGATGGCTCTCTTGATAAAATACCTTGTCAAATTCAGGTTCAATCACAAATTCTCATAAACAGCTGCTCACAGGCGAATGATCCAGAAAATTCTCTTACATCTTTCATCAAGGGAGCGGCACTGTTGATTTAGCTGTCTTGGCACAACACCATTGATCCTGTAGTTGTTTGGGGACCTGGCTGAAGATGTCTGCTTTTTTGGTATTCCCAGTCCTGACCCTGGGAAGACCGTGCAGGAGGGAAGCCCAGTGGACCAAAGTCCAGCTCTTATCAGAAGTCATTTTTTAAATTCCTGAAAGATTCCTAGCTCTCCAGTTCTTAAGGCCTTTGAAAGGTTTCCTTTCAATTTACCATTCGATGTTGGATGTACCAAATTATGGTGTAAATCCCAAAGTGAGCTGGATTCAACCACTTCTTGCCATCTCCTCTTGCATCCCCCAGGGTGCAAGCTGCTTTCCCAGCAAGCAGTAGCCTGCTTAGCACTCCTGAGCACTGCTGTTTACACCTTGCCCCTCTAAAATGGCCACTTTCCCACCACCAAATCTGGAAAGTAAATTGCAAATATCCCTCAAATTATGCTGCTCCTCTGCTTAAACTTTCACTGGTTTCTTATTGCTAGGAAACCACATTGTGTCTCCTGGCCTTGGCCTTCGAAGCCCCAGGCAATACTTCTTGCTCATTGTTCTCTAGGTCATCACTCTCTCTCTACCCTGCTGCTGTTGTTGATGATGATATTGCTGTCCTTCTTCTTCACTGGGCACTTTAAGCTCACTTTTTCCTTGGGGGCATTCGCACAGGCTCTTCCATCACTGTATGCTAAGTGCTGTTTTCTTCCTGCCTTGCAAGTCTCAGCTCCAGGGAAGCTACCTTGAAAAGGCTGTTCCAGACCACTTCAAAGCACCTCCCACTCACCCAGCACAGTTACACTACCCCACTTTATTTTTTCGAAGTGCTTGTCCCTTCCAATACACTGCTGCTGGTTGGTTGATCTAAATCGAGGTGGGAAGACTTCAGCCTGTGGGCCAAATTCAACTCACCACCTGTTTTGGTGGTGAGCTAATGGTTTTTACATTTCAACAAACAGTTGAAATAAATTTTCAAAAAAGACCATATTATGACCTGTGAAAATTATACAAAATTAAGATTTGCGTCCATAAGTAAAGTTTTTTTGGAACGCAACCATGCTCATCTGTCTGTAAATTATCTATGTGACTTTCACTGGTTTAACAGTGGAGATGAGTATTTACCTCACAGGCTGCCTGCTCTGTAGAACCTACAGTGGTTCTCTACTAACTCTCAATCAGGACACGGACTGACTGTGTTTCTCTCTTCTTTGCCTCTTTGCTGTTCTTAAGTATATTTTCTACTGCTATAATAAAATATCAGGCACTGGGTAATTTATACAGAAAATAAATTTATTTGTCACAATTCTGAAGGCTGGGATGGCCAATATAAAGACTATAGCATCTGGTGGGACCTTCTTGCTGTATGATGACAGAGTAGAGAGCATCACAGTATGGAAAGAGAGTTTGAGTTTGTAGCAGAGCCACACCTCCCATAACTAACCTCTCCCTGAAATAATAACATTAACTGTTCAGAAGGGTAGAACACCCTCATCTCCCCGTCCCTCACAGTGTCAGTTACATTTCAATATGAGTTTTAGTGATGACATCCAAACCACAGAACCCTAAAATGACAGACCTTTAAAAGCAGAAACCCTATTTGTGTTATTTATTATCTCTTCAGTGCCTAGGCTATACTAACACATGGTAAACCCATGCAAAGAAGTGGCTATTAGATAAGACATTTATCGCATGTTGCTGGGGAATGGGGGAGCATACTTCTCTGTCACATATTTCCATTGATCTGCCAGTATGTAAGAAAAAAGCATTCAGCAAATTCAATGAAATAACACTGCAAGCAGAACCCAGATAAAGTTACACATAAACTTATTAACTTCAAATCCTTTAAGTACTTTAGCTTAGAGAACTCCTAGCCACTGTAACAGATAAACTGAAATTTTAGCCACTTAATACAATAGAAGTATTTTTTTTCTTGTTTACTCACTGACTGCTTTTTGGCCTGAAGGCCCTGGCTGATACTGGTTCATAGGGGTCCCCTGCCTACCATCTGGTGGTGCTTGAAGGTATCAACAGTTAGTAAGAAGATAAGGAAGAATAAAAATTGAAATGGTACTGGAGTTTTTGCAAGGTCAGCCTAGACAATGCAAACATCACTTCCATTGTATTCCATTGTCCACAAGCCAATAATTTCACCCAATTAGGTACAAAGCGGATTTGCAAAGTAAGTCTCTGGGTCCAAATCCACTTCCCCCTCAACATCTCTACTCTACGGAGACAAACGAGAACACTTGGTGGTTAGGTAGTGTCTTTGTCACAGGGACACCTTACTTCTTAAAATGTTGATTATAATGGATCTCATTTGGGGAGGTCAGGGCCTGTAGTATCAAATGGAACCTGGAGATATCAGTGTATAAATTCAATTTGCGAATTGTAGAAGGTAAATCAATTGAATTTGCAGTTCCATGATTGTCCCCTTTGTCCTTCATCCACTTAAATAACTGTGGTCCATCATCTAGACTCATTTCCTGTATTCAAAGAACCTTTAGAGGTAGATGGAAAACAGAAGATCAAAAACCCTAACGGGCCCAAGAGGAAACCTCTCAGTGTCAGAATTGTTTAAATCCTCTCCCAAGCAGTGGCCCCAATCTTACTGAACTACTAACTCTGATTTACTTCCCAATAGCATGAAAGTTCCTGCATAGCTTTGCTGAGCAATCAGAGGGCTGTACAATAGTCCAATCTATTTCCCAAACAAAGAAATTTCTTCTCATCTCTGATATGCAGTGTCTTTCCAAATATAGTTACCAGCCTTCTTTCCAGCAAGCTCTGCCACCAGATTTCTCAGTCTACTACCTTACTAAGCACGAGTCTTGATATAATGAAGTCTCTAATAATCTTGGCAATGGTAGTTTTTCTCCTATGAGATTAGCAATAAAATAAACTCATTCATTGTATTTAACTATTGTATTAGTTTATACATGAGCCAAGCTGTACAGCATGGTCTATAATTGCCTGCTTAACACTGGTGTGATGGCACAGAAGGACCCTTTTGCCTTAACAGGTTTTCTTTTGAGCTAGGCAAGTTTTGGATACACAGATTCATCTTGCTCTTGTGCCTATATTTTATTAAAGTAACTTGAAAATTTAAAGCAGATATTGTGATTCTTTTAAATCATTGACTCTGGACTATTCTGTATATAAAGAAAGGTTTGATTGTCAAATGAAATTGAAAGTTTTCTGGAATATATTCAATATATTTTTTTGGAGATTGAGCATGTTAAATAGCAAATTAAATGTATTGAAGTATAGAAATTTATTAACCTCTAGTAAGGTTCATAATTGATCCTAATACATGTCATTCTTTAGCAAGCTGACAACTTAATTTGAGCTCGCAACATACTCTGCACATTGCTGCTCATGCATCAGCTCATGCAGACTCCACTGTACCCCACGGGGCGGCGGACTCTATTAACACGCCTCCATCCACATCGCAGAACCCGAGGCCTCTAGAAGCAAACAGCTTGCCCGAGGTCATAGTATTAGTAAAATGTAGTTCTTATAACTGATCGACTTGGCACTGAACTAATGACCCCTAAGCCCCTTTCCAAGAAGAAATAATTCTTAAAACACTGTATATTTCAGAAGAATCACTTGCTAATCACAGAGAGTGACTTCCTATCTTCTAAGGGTTTTACAATTTAAATAAAAACAGATGAATTTGTAGATTAATTTTGAAAAAGAAAAAAAAGGAAGATGGGGAAGGAAAAAGAAGGAAATTGGAAAGGAATAAAACAAACTCCTTAAAATCATCCATTGGGGTAAAATAATCATATTTGACAGCTGTGGTCCCAAATATATATTTTATTGAACAGTCTTACCTTTGTGGTCCATGAGATCTGGGTTCTAGTCCTGCCACTGCCTGCTATATAATCTAATATTGTAAATTAAGTCATTTAATCAGTCTAAGCCTATATTTTTATGTATAAAACAGAGAATCTATCTCTACTCTTTGCACCTTGTAAGGATCAAGAGTCAAGTGTGAAAAATACCTTGGGGAATTTTTTAAATACCAACCACACACACACACACACACACACACACATCAAGTCACAGTATATAACCACAGTATACAACATTTAAATAAATGTTTTTATTTAAACATTTAAACTACAAAGAATGTTGTTTTAGACATTTATTATTTGACCAGAGGACTCCTTGTATAAAGCACCTCTTAAGGGTAATCCCAATGTAGGTGATAGTTTAAAAGCATAGCTGAGTGCTGGAGCTGAAGGAAGAGCCCAGAGATCCCTTCCTCTTTCCTGAGCCCTCCTTCCTTCCTGTGAAGGAGCTGAATGGTCCTCTGAGGTCCCCCCCGCCCAGGGTCTCCTAGACACTGCATCTGCCAAATGCTGACTGCTTCGTGCTCTCTGAGCTGGTTTCCCCATGTAAAATGCAGGAGCTGAGTACCATGCTTTTTTTTTAGTTAGGATTTTTTTCAAAGTTTGTGGGTTGTCTTTTCACTCTGTTGACAATTTCTTTTGACATGCAGAAGCTCTTTAGAAAAAGTTGATCCCATTTGTTGATTCTTTCAAGAGCTTCCCATGCGAATATATGTTTGTTCATGAACTCTTTACCTACCCCTATGTCTTCAAGAGTTCCTCCTACTTTCTCTTCCAGGAGATTGAGTGTTTCTGTTTTAACATTTAGATCTTCAATCCATTTTGACTTTAACTTAGTGCATGGTGATAGAGCTGGGTCAATTTTTAGTTTTCGGCATATAGAAAGCCATGTTTTCCAGCACCATTTGTTAAAGAGGCTTTCCTTCTCATGCTTTTTCATGCCTCCTGCAGCAGTGAAGACATTCTGGAAATCTAAGTATCCAGTTCTTGTGTCTTCAGAAATAAATGCCTCCTTCCACATGGATTAACAGTCTCACACACAGGCAACACCACTGCACACTTGCCCCGAGGTAACAAAGATCCTGAGAGACAGCCCTCCAGCCCTGCTCTCTGGCCTGTGAACCATCTTCGAAACATCAGCATGCACCAACTCTGTACCTGGTCACAGATGTCTGGTTCATCCTCTTCTCACACTCTTGGAAACCACTTGTCTGTGAAAGGCACTCTGGGAAGAATGGACTTCCATCTCATCCCCAGTGGGCCTCAGCACCACAGAGAGATAGAAATGGACATCAAGCAGCTGGACCACGGGCTCCACTGGGAATACACACAAACCCTCCCAGCTTGGCTGGGCACACACTGGCATGCAAGGGGCAGGGCTTGTGCTGCTCCAGCCTTTTGACTCAGATACTGGCTCAGATCCTGGTCCAATGGGTCTCTTGTGAGGTTGGAAAACTTTCTCAACTTCTTCACCTCATGGATCCTACACATTTGAAATGGAAAAGATAATTGGCCAACTCTGTGGGGTTGTAAGAAATGAAATGAGTAAACCATAAAAAACACTTAGACAAGCACCTGAAAAGCGAGAGCATTCAATAAATAAATGGTAATTGATAGGATCTGGACCAGGTATGGAACCCTCTTTGCAAGGATAACACAGTGGCAAAAGGCAGGCGCTGGGGACAGACAGCCCGGGTTCCAGGCCAAGCTCAGCTACCTTCCAGCTGCACCATCTTGGATAAGATAGCAGGCTTCCTAAGCCAAATGAAATGGCACTAAAACTGTGAAGCACGCAGCCTGTGACAGCAGGAATGATAGCCGTGTTGGCACTTGTTGTTCTTGCTACTGACTGGGAAACACAGGAAGAACAATTACTGTTAAGGTAGAGGACTGGGGAGGACTTCAAGGTGCCATGACATTGGGCCTGGCTGGGCTGGCATGCGCTGCACTTTCTATGAGCTTGACCCTAGATCTAGTTGCCAGGAGACCTTTTCACCCTCCTCCTATGCATTTCCCTTTCTCTTTCCTTTTTCCTTTTATGTCTACTTTCTACTGCCAGCAGAATAATCACAAAACAAAATCATGACTGTGTAAATAGATATGGAGAGGGAAGAAACCAGGAAGAGGGGAAGGAAAGTGGTAGGGAGGGGAGGAGGAGAGAGCAGTCTAGGAAGCTTAGGTTCAGGGTGTGTGTGTGTGTGTGTGTGTGTGTGTGTGTGTGTGTGTGTGTGTTCAGTCATTCTGCTGCCTTAAGGACACAGTCTACGTTACTTAATCCAGCCTTTAAAGCCTCTGCCACTTAGATGCAGAACTCACCATCCTCCTGGGCTAATGCTATCTTCCCAGAACCCACAGAACAAGTGTATCTGGGCAGTGCCCACCTCTATACCTTGCCTCAGATTCTTCCTGATCTAAAATGTGTGGACCTTTTCCTTCCTTCTCCAATGACCTCAAGCCCTGACTCTTCATGCTGCCCTGCAGCCTACACAATCCTCCACACTCAGCTTCAGTCTCCTGACCTCCTTAGCCTGCCCTCTTGTCAGGATTCCCTCTGAGTGCAGGTGCTTCATGTCCTCCTAAGTGGACCAGCAGTGTTTCCAGAGCAGACAGTGTCATGGACTTCTCTCCACCTCTCTCAGCCCTGCCACGCAAGGTGATGAATATTTCAACTCAGAGCCTTGCATGCAGTAAGGTTTGCACTCACTGAAAGGCCTCAGAAAGTAACTCAGTATTCATAAACTACTGATGTCAGAAAAATTAACCTTTAATCTGTTAATCTGAGCATTGTTTATATGTATTATGGTATAATAGTTAACAAGAACTAGAAAAAGGATAAAATAATTATTTTGAGAAGTTAAATCTCGATGGAGAAACACAGATAAACCTAGGAAAAAGTAAAAGGAATATAACATTTAATCATGCTATTCCAACTACAATTCTTAGTGATTCTAGGGAAAGAAAGGGTTTGTGGGCAGGTAAGTAACTGCAGGGAATAAAATCCTCAAGCCCTGGCTTGATTGGACAAGAAGTTAGCTGTGTAACCTGTTGCACCCTCACTGCTCAAAGGGTCGGTTTCCTGGTTTTGCTCACCATCATGAGAATTTTTTCTGGGGGGCAGGTTGAGCTGGGGGAACCTGGCAAGCACCCACAGCACTTCTAGTTGTTTCTGTCTACTGATTTTTGGAAACGATGCACCCAATACTGCATGGTAAGACCCTATGCTTTGCTGTCTCTTGCACTGGTTGGGTGGTCCTAAGGCTCTTGGATTGCCTTATAGCCTCACCTTCTTGTTCACAGATTGGCTACTGGAATGAAGATGATAAGTTTGTCCCTGCAGCCACTGATGCTCAAGCTGGAGGTGACAACTCAAGTGTCCAGAACAGAACGTACATCGTCACCACAATCCTAGTGAGTCCTCGGTCCTTCCCCAAGGTTCTTGGGATTCCAACAGACAGCACAAGCAGTCTCCAATAAGAGGTGGAGCCTTCTCGCCAAATAGTGCCAAAAGTGGCAGAAGACATGCCCTGCAAATGACAGGCTCTGAATTTTCACTCAGCATCTCTTAATTTATTATCTCATTTTATATCCATGGCTGAGCCATATTTAAGTTTGTTTTAGATCTAGTTCTCCTCCTTCCTTCAAACATAATTTTTAAAAAGAAGCTGAAAAGAGGCTCTTTTATTTTGTATTTTAGGGAAGGGTCCACAGGTTGTTCAAAGTCTCACTACTATATCGGGCTTATAGTGATCCGCCTGTTTTCAGCTTCCCAAGGGCTGGGATTATAGGCATATGCCACCATGCCCAGTCTCAATTGCCATCTCAGTGTGCCCCGGGAGCAGGATTGGCACAAAAGGCCCAGGGATCAAACCCCTGGCTCCTGTGCCTGCTTACAGGTAATTTAATCCACTGAGCTATTTGGCTGGCCATTGAAGAGGGGCTCTTAAAACACGATTTGAAAGGTTGTGTACCATCTCAATGATAAAAAATGGTTATTTGCGAAAATTTTGCTCCCTTAATGTGAAAAACTTCTAAAGGAGGCTAGAAACACAGATATGTTTGGAGACTTCCCCATTGTTAAGCCATGTTGGCAATGTCCTCCTCCATCATGCCAATCTTCCCGACCCATGGGTAAGCATCTGACCACAGTGTCTGTCTCCCCATTTCTCTACCAGGAGGATCCTTATGTGATGCTCAAGAAGAATGCCAACCAGTTTGAGGGAAATGACCGCTACGAGGGCTACTGTGTGGAGCTGGCAGCAGAAATCGCCAAGCATGTGGGCTACTCCTACCGCCTGGAGATCGTCAGCGATGGGAAATATGGAGCCCGGGATCCTGACACAAAGGCCTGGAATGGCATGGTGGGAGAACTGGTGTATGGTGTAAGTTCCTCCCAGGGCAGAGAGATGGAGGACAAAACTAGAGAGTGAAAGGAAAGCGTTTGATGGCTGCATGGACCCCTATGCCTATGTGACCCCGTAACTGAGTTTCTTGTTGCTGAGCTGACAAATCATCCACAGCCCACTGTCTTAAGACATCCTCTGTTTGGGTTTCTTGTTCCAGTGCTTTCAACCTCACTCAGTATCTTGGCCCTTCCATTGATCGTTGTCCAACCCACATGACTGTGTAGTTGCAAGATAAATTTTCTCAAGACAGATGTCTACGTTTTCATTGCCCTCAGCATTGCATGAGACTCCCCTAGGCCCAGCTTTCCTTCTAGTCACTTGCTCCCTGTTTTCCTCTTCTAAAACTTCCAGTTGAACCAAGCTGCTCCTCACTTGCTCTCTCCTTTAGAGTATTCTCTGCTATTCTCACCTCTAAATTCTTCCTCCCAGCCTTGAAGCAAATATTACTTTTGCCTAGTTAACTTTTTTTTTTCTTTTGTGGAGCTGGGGATTGAACCCAGGCCCTTGCTCTTGCCAGGGAAGCTCTTATTCCATGAGCCATCTCCCTGGCCCCTTGCCTAGTTATCTTTTGTTTCTCCAAATCAAATTTGAAGTTTCCATTGAACCGCCCTTGCTTTCTGCTGTAGAACCTAGTTTTCTGTGGTTCCCTCGACCTTGTGTCATGGCCAGCTGCACAATAGTGGTGAGTCTGCTCCAATTTTGTTTTGCTCATGTCACTAGAACTCTGTGCACATCTACTATGAACACTTCAATAAACAGAGGCAGCTTTGAGAAGCCACTGAGTACCTGACACTGTTTTCAGTTTTAGGAAGTTAAGGAAAAACAAATAATCCTCAAGGACTTGCATGTTTTATTGGGGTAGAAAAGACAGTAAGAGAGCAAAAAAACAGAACCACAGAGACCAAGTCACATGGTTCACACAAGAGCTAATATGGGTTTTTTTCTAGCTCTCAAGAAAGGCATAGAACTTGGAAAGAAGCCACACTGAAATAGCAAGAGAGAAGAGCAGCCCAGGAATTTCTGGAGTATATTTTTAAAAAGAAGGAAGGTAGAAATCAGATGTGAGAGTGGAGTGAGAATACTCAGGCATGGTTTACAGAGTGGTCAGGGATAAGATGAAGTAGGAAATGACAAGGGAAAGAAGGTGGACAAGATCGGGACACCAGAAAGAGAGATTAGGACAGTGCTTCAGGAGAAGAGTAGCAAAAGGTAATGGAGGATTCCCTGCATGTGCAGGAAACCTGCCAGCTTTAATCGCAGACACTCAAAACTCCCAGCTGGTCCATGTGGAGCCCAAGGTGAATGTCAAGTGCTGGGCAGGAGGAAACAATCGCTTAGGAGGACTCCAAGTCTCATTGTCTCATGTCAGGGCAACAGGAGGTATAGTGGCTACAGGTGTTACACAAAGAGAATTCAAAGAAGAAAAGATGGAGTAAAGCAACTGTTCCTCAGGGAGGTGGCTTTTGAGGTGGCCTGTGAGAGCAGTTAATGGGCTGAGGAACTGGATGTGCTTCTTGCCCTTCTTCACTCTACCTTGCCTCTCACTCTGGAAGCTCTGTGGATGAAAGATGGAGACTTGCATGGGTCACACTGCATCTGAAAGCTGGTTTCCATGGGAACTTGCACTATGCTCTTAAGGTCATCCCCGTGGCAACTGCTGGGAACTTTTCACCTTTACCTCATGGAATGCAGCTCCCTTAGTGAAAAGCCTCTGATCTGGGTGGAACAGTGGCATGATCACCCTTATCACGTGGGGATTCACTGGCTCCTCATGGACATTCCCCTGTGGGCCTCAGCTGTGAGGACCCTTCCTGACTCCCCTTTCACCAGTGCTGCCCCTCTGCCCAGTAAAAATTATTTTCTTTTTTTTTAAAGCTATGAATTTAGAAGGCTCATGTTAAAACTCACAGTTGCATCTTTTAAATACTTCTGTTTTAAAGTGTATAATGTCTAAAAATATATTTTTGAAGACTCCATGATGGGTTCAGTTGGCTGTTCTCCTTTTACTTTTCTCTACGTTATTTTCCTTTAGTTTTCCATTTCCCCTAGAAAGAACAAAGAAGGTAAGGGAGACACTCTGAACCACAAACTACTAGTGTGGTTGGCAAAGTCGCAGAAAGACCCTAATTGTGCTGTCTCTGCTTCCCAGTTGGCCTCTTTTTATCTTCCTTTTGTTCCCTTTTGCTCTTGTAAACAGCACTAACAGCGATGTCTCTTCATGCAGTGTACATCCAGTGCCAGGCCACACACTGCACTTAGGTCCTTTAGCTGACTCTTCATGTGAAAAGCCCAAGTTATGGCAAGTGCAGGGGCCTGAGTTCAACGAAGAAGAAAGAAGGAGAAGGAGAAGGAGGAAGAAGAGGAGGAGGAGGAGAAGGAGGAGAAGGAGAACAAGAAGAAGAACAAGAAGAAGAACAAGAAGAAGCCCAAGTTAGATGAGATTATTTTCCACATTTTATAAATTGAGGACACTGAGGCCGAGAGAAGTCAGATAATTTGCCAAAGGTCACACACCTGCTACTAGCAGCCACAACAGGCTGCTCTCTCCATCTTGCTCTGCCCTACCTCACTCTGCCTCAGGCCATCCAGATACCGAACTATAAAGCCAAAGTACAATGAGAACAACCAGCGGCGCTCTCAGCAGGGAAATGAGGTCAAGGATCACCAGTGAGGTGTATGCTTCTCGCGTGGCCATGTCTTTGTGTCTCTTTTCCACCTGTAATTCTTTCTGTCTTGCCTTGATGAAGCAGGAAGGTAGTGAACTTTGCAGACAGACACCTGACTTTGAGTTCAGACTCCACAGCTCTCTGGCTGCAATGCTTGCGAGCCACTGAGCTCCTCCGAGAGTCACCTCCCTAAAGGAAGGAAACTGATAATCTAAATTCCAAGCTCTTTCACTTGAAGCTATATGGAGACCATGCAGTTAGGAGGAAGAGAAGCTCAGTCTTCCCTCAGCTGTGCCCTTGACAAGGACTGTGAAGCACCAGGAACTGTCTCACATGGTGAAAAGCAACTTCTGGGGCCTCTTCCTCAATGTCAAACAAACCAAAACCCTACGGTTCTGTGCGGACCCTTTTCCCTGCCTAAACCTGGGCTCATTACCTATAAAATGGCCTTCCATGTGTGTATCCTACATATTTAGGTTTCTTTGGATGCTTAGGGACATGAATAACCCATAGAAAATCATCTCCAGCAGTGCTGCCTCCTACTTACTCTTCTTGGCAGTACTGCTTTTTACCCACCACCCTTCTTTAAAAACACTCAAAGTGCTGGTGAGATAGCTCAGTGGGCTAAGCACCTGCTCAGACAAGCACAGGGACTGGGTTTCGATCCCTGGAACCACATGCTGTGCCAACCCCACCCCTGGGGTTCTCAGAGATGGCAATTGAGACTGAGCGTGGTGGCACATGCCTGTAATCCCAGCACGTGGAAGGCTGTAAACAGGTGAATCACTATGAGTCCAATCTACTAGTGAGACCCTGAACACCCTGTACCTACACTCTTCCCTAAAATACAGGAGAAAAAAAGAAAAGGAAAAAGATTTTAAGACTGCCTCAAAGTAACGTATTTAAATCTGTTTCCCAAACATGTTCATTTTTATGTTATACTTATTAACATCATTCCAGAAATAATGTTCCGTGGAACCAATCTTTGGACCACTAAATGAACAAAGCATTTAGATCATATTACTCAATAATTTTAGACTCTATGATCCTTTTTATTGGACCATGTCAGAAAACATCAAAGAAATCCATTCAATACCACTTGTCAGTTTTAGAGCTGGTCTTCAGCACACTGTGTCTTGGCATCGGCCCTTTTAAGTCATTTGCATTACTTTTCCCTCATGTTCCTTTTCTGTGTCAATTTATAGAAAGGAGTAGATATCTTCTCCCTTATACTGGCTTTAAAGTGTGTGTAGCAATTATCAAGGATTATGTAGTGTGACAGGGAAAAATAACAGAATTACTATGAAACTCACACCTGACACCACATGGTTTTACAGAAAGTTTCTTTGTACAAGTGAGAATTTGAGACAATCTGGAGCCAGACTTCATTACCACAGGCACTTCCTCGGTTGTCCCGCACACACAACAGAAGAAACTCACTCAGAGACACAGCCAGCTAGCAGGGTGGCAGGATCCTTGTCTGCACAGTGTTTGCCACCCCCACCTCACACCTGTGCTATACCATAAGAGAAAGCCAGGCAGTCCAAACAGACATGCGCAGGTGTGTCTGTCATCTCAGAAATGGATGCTGTGGCAAGAGGGTTTCCAGGTTCTCTTAATCTCAGGCAAATGGGGTTTTACTGAGTAGACACCAGTGCTTGCATGATTAGAGAAAGGTAGGCAAGATAGAAGATGGAAGAGTGACGCAAGGAGATCTCAGTTCTGGAGGCCCACGGATGAATATTGCCACCACCTTTTTTTTTCCATTTATTTTTATTTTATTAAAATACAAATGTCAATCAGACAGTTTCAAGACACCTTAACCATACAGAGTCGATGAATTAATACACTGCAAACTGTTTTCATAAAGTTTTGGCATTGTACAAGGTGCATACATGATATTATATTTACAGATATTATTTCAGCAGATATCTCTTGTCAGTGAATTAAGAGTGTACTTGCTTACTTATCTTTTTTTATAGCTGAATTATATCAAAAATTCAATAATTATTTACCTAGTGGATGACCGTAGCACTAAAAGCCGACATAATATCCTGTCCAACCACCATTAGTGCAGATCTTGCCTCTCATAGAATTATGTAGAAGCACAGCGTTATCTATCCCAGCTGTACTGTCTATACACACACATCATGATTTTTTCTTTCTACAACCCTTCCTTTGTCTACACCTGTCAAAAGGGGGCACTCCATTGACATTCAACTAACTTAGGTTCTTGAACTCGACACCACAATCCAACACAGTCCAGCATTCTGCAACCATAATGAGTTATTCAAAGAAATTGTCGACCATATCCATTTACAGCTCAGCTTAATATTATGGGCTCATGATGTATACTTCATTTTTATACTTTTATACTTTTCTGCTGGATGGTTAAGACCTACGTAGATTAAAACTTACATAACAACACAAGAACTTTATATATCCTATGTGGTCATTGAAGTCTTCTCAGGGTTTATCTTATAGTCCTGTACATTATTCTGTAGTTCCTTTGTCTGTGTCATCCATGTGGATGAGTCACGGCCAATGCTTGACCAGATTGCTCTCTGTGAGAGCCTGAGAGAAAGTTTTCTCTTCATGTGACTCTCCCCAGGCACACTTTAGAACTTCAATCTCTTTCCTC
>PVKA01018711.1:0-43319 GCA_004027165.1 Ctenomys sociabilis
AAAAAAAAAAAAAAAAAAAAAAAAAAAAAACATGCCACAGTTGGCTGCTGGTTTCAGTCCATGATCCAGTGGCTCCCTGACAGAACCACTGTGGCAGAACAATGTGGCAAAGTAGAGCTTCTCCATTCATGGTGCCCAGGTAGCAGAGCAGAGGACTAGTGAAAGAAGAAGGGGCCAGGGAGCAGATGCACAGCACTACTCATAGCTGTGTCTCCATGACCCATCCAGACATCCAGAAGACTGTCCTGCCAATCCTTGAGGTGAACCCTGAGGCCCACTGAGCTGTCATTCTACTTCCCTGACCACCACACTCACCTGGTGATGGCCATACATCATATTATAAGCAGGATTTTCTGCCATTGGACAGCTTGAACGATGAATACTAACAACATTTCATATTTATATAGTCTTTGCAATTGACATGGGGCAGTAGAACTTTAGCAGAGAGGTTGGGTTTGGGATGGGGCAGCGGAACTCTCACAGAGAGGCTTGGTATGACTGGGCAGTGGAACTTCAGCAGAGAGACCCAATTTGGACCCTGTGGCAGAACTCTCTGAAGAGTGGCTAGGTGTGAGACACAGTGAGCTCAACCAGGAGCAGACTATCTAGCCAGTGGGGCATAACAGGTTCACCTCTACAGGCTGCAGCAGGGAGAAATTGAACACAGCAGCCAGACCCAAGCCAGGTCCAGCTGGTTGGGTTTGAGTTCAGTAGATCCCAACCCAGTGAGCTGAAGTGTACTGCTAGGCCCAATGGGGCACAGACCTAAACCTAGGACTACAGGAGCATTCTCTTGAGACAGAGGTGGCAACAGGTAAGTGGGGTGAACTAGTGTGCCCGGAAGACTAGGTACACAAGGAAAGGTGATCAGACAGAACTCAAGGGAGCTAATTTAAATACAAATTCCTTAATATCTGCTTAGCTATACAGCCATAATGTTTGCTCATATGGTCTAAAATATAAACCCATTAGTTACAAAAGTTTATCAATTACTAAATTTCACTACCCATTATTAGCATTGGAAATTGTATTACTGTAAATAGAAAACCATATCTGCCTTACCCACATGTTTACTCTTGGGTAATAATATCAGTAGGTTCTTGAGTAATAGTAAAGCCCTATACCAAAGGACAGAATACTGTGCCAAACAGAAACCAATATCTCACTCTCAATCAATAGAAGTAGCAAAATCTTAGGTCACATACAAAACAAGAATCTCTGACACAGAAGAGACACATAAAGAACACTCTTTACAGAGAGGCTCTGATTATAGGGATGCAGCTAACTACTATCAAACTTTGACAAAGTAGTATCACAGAAATCAAAATAAAAAGTTCTCTCTTAAATAGAAAAATGACAGAGAGAAGGAGAAAAATGACAGAGAGAAGGAGCAAAATGCAATCTCAGGCCCTAAGCCCACCCAGAAAAAATGCAACAGACACTAGCATGGAAGAAATTAAAAGTCACATGACTGAAATATCTGAAGTAATAGCATCTGAAATAAAAAAGCAAGTGCAGAAGGGCATAAAGGAATTCAGATCAGAAATAATAGCACCTGAAGTAAAGAAACAACTGCAGAAGGATTCAGAGGAAATCAGATCAGAAATAATCTCCCAAGTAAAAGAAGAAACGATAACTATAATGAAAGAATTACCAAGTGTTTCTAAAGATAACACTGACAAAAGATAGAGAATAGAAAAATGACGGAAACATTGAATGAGCAATATAGAAAAGAAATAGAATGCATGAAGTAGACTTAAAGAGCTATTTAGGAAATTAAAATCTTAATTAAAAGTTGGAAAAACCATCTGAATGAATATGAAGATAGACTTTTGGACTTTGAAGACTGTTGCACCTAATGAAAAGGTAAGGAAAGATCTCTTAAAAACAACTAGGATGCAGGAAATAATAATTCAGCAGCTGCAAGGTGATGCAAAGATGAACAACATTAGACTAATAGGCATCAATGAGAAAGAAGTTAACACAAATGATATAAAAAGAAGAAAAACAAAGAGAGACAAGAGCAATTTTTTTTGGCCAATCCGGGGATTGAACTCAGACCCTTGCACTTGCCAGGGAAGTGCTTATTCCATTGAACCATCTCCCCAGCTCCAAAAGATTTGTTTTCTTGAAAGCAAGCTGTAATATTCAATCACATGTCCAATCTTACGTAAATATATCTGTTAAACTGAGCAACAGATTTGATGACAAAAAAGTAGATGATATATCAACCATGGTTAATCAGCTGTTCTTGTTTTGAAAATCTGCAACATATGTATTGTTGTATGTCACCCTGTTTCTGTTTTTTGCTCTTGTTTTTGTTATTACTCCTCAAAGTAAAATTAAATTAAATTAAAAAAGGTATGCAGAAGTAATTGTAGCTGATACGTTGCCTAGGCTTTAACATGTCTTAGCACCCTTATGAAATCTTGTTCTTATTTTGCATTTTTGTCCTTTCATTTATTCCAACTTATAGAAGCAACGGAGACTTTATACCTAAAATGTGAGATGAGAGCGGTGAATATTTTTAATATTTGTAATGGCTGTTCTTTTTGTTCAGTTAGTTTTGGTTAGTATAGCTCCCATAGATGTAACAATAAAACTGAGTTCGATTTGTTCTTCTAGGAGTCTCATTTGGTATCAAACACTTTGCTGAGGAGGACACACACACACACACACACACACACACACACACACACACACACACACACACCCCCCACAGTGAGAGACAAGAATGTTTTTTACTGTAGCAGTAACTACTTCAGTAACAGTAAATCTTTCTGTGAGTAGACAGTTACAAAGTAAAGCTTTGGGAAATGACGATGTTACTTTATATTTTAGAATTGAAAATTTGCCTTTTGATTTACTTGTTAATGCAAATGTAGGTGAAACACATACAACATGTTTTATATTGCATTCCTTCAAGTGTGGTTTTATGCTCTTTAGAAATGCAACCTGAAGCCTTGATGATTGAAGGAAAAAAATTAAAACCCTATTTTTCCTTCTGGTTTAGAGAGGTAGCCTGCATTTTAATCTTGAGACTTCTGCATATAGATAATATATGTTTTTTCTATTTTCCTCATTCTTCTGAGGTGAATATGTGTGGAAGAATTCATGTAGTCAGATATGGCTCAGAAAATGTATATGCCAGACTCAGATGGAGAAATTCATGTAGCTGTCCTTGAGCCTGTTATAATTCCTGCATGACTGGAACCTGTGGATCACACCCAGTTGAAATAAAATGTCGACCATGAGTAAACACCCTCCCCATGGTTCTGTGAGCCATGCAGCAAAGGATCATGGGCAAGGGAGATGTTGGGGAAAGCCCTTCTTTCTTGATGGTTTGTTAGAAGAGTGGAAGTCCTAGGGTTGTCCCCTGAAATAGAAGGCCATCTGGCTGGACTGAATCCTCAACCTGTGTGGTCTGGTGCCAACTGTGGGTGTTAGGAGCATCAGGGAATCATCTCATTGGCTGTGCAGTTGGTGTTTGGGGAGTTGGGGAATTGGTTGTTGGTATAGAAAATACCCACACGTTCAGTGTTGGAAGTGCTAGTAGAACAGGACATGGAGTCAAGTATTCTGGCTTCTTCTAAGAGTCATCTCCTAAGATGTTTTGCTCAGAAATAGGACATATTTCCATTTTTTTGTTTAGAAATAGTAGTGTTCAGAGAGATTCACTTTCACTTTCAGATGTGTTAGAACTGTCATCTTCCCCAGTTTCTAGTCCTTTTCCCTGCTTTAAGTAGCCAATGGCCTGTCCATGCAAACCATCTTAAAAAATGAAGCTTGAATTCAAGGTACTTGCTGGCATATGGTATGTATTGAATTTATGTACTAGCCAGTACATAAAGGGTCTTTGGTACTGATCACTGGGTCTTCCTCCTCAATTCAGCCTTCCGCTGAATTAAGCAACTTTCTCATCATTGCCTAAGTGCAAAGACTGGTGATCCGGGAGGTGAGAGAGCTGCCTGTGCCCCTGGCACTGACAGCCTGGGCTACAGCAGTGGGGCACACACTATAGAGAAGGGCAAGTGGAAGGGGCAGCAGCTGTGGTTTCAATGTACTCCCAGTTTCTGTGTTAAGGCTGACTTTCTGAGCAGCATACTCCTGGGTGGGCAGAGGCCCCCAACAGATGAGGTGAGGATTTAGCTTTCCTCCTCTGTTTGCCGTCTGCCATCAAGACAGAGCAAAGTGACCTCACCAAGTACCAAATGGCAGCACCTTCATTTGGGCTTCCCAGCCCCTAAAACTACAAGAAATAAATGTCATGCACAAACTCCTCATTCTCAAGTATGATACTATAGCAGTAAAAAGTGGGGCACATGGTGAGAAGTTCAGGTGAGGGCAGGAAGAATTGGACATGTTCATCCTGGGCCCGTGGAGGAGTCCAGGCCATTAGCTTCAGCTAACTGGATGAGCGACTTAAACCACTTCCTGGAGAGCTCAGAAAAAGTGAGGCAGAAAGTGTCCTCAGATACAGCGATACATAGAAAACACTCTAGGCAACAGAACTGCACCCTCCCTCTGTAAGATGCTCACCCGTGAGATTTCTGGAGAGTGACTTACTAGTCAGAATTGTCCGGAGATGGGTGCATGGGTCCATTTCATTTCTGAGGTTGTTTAAGAGAGACATGGGGCCAGCTGTGGGTGAAATTACTAAGATTAGGAGAAGAATTGTGAACCAGTAAACCCTGCATTCTGTGCAAGTGAGATGTGGGTTGTGTGTTGAAAGAACAACAGTTAAGAAAAAAGGTCTTGTGCATTTATACTCCGTAAAACTTGATGTGATGTGTCTTTCTAAACAATAGGCTTCCCTCCAGTGCATCTTCAGTCTCTGTGCAGCTCAGGTACCACTGCTGCCCAGCGTGAGATGGCTAGTGGAGCTCCACTAGGAACATGCCTTAGATGGGGGTGTGCAAAGCATCTGGACAGAAGAAACCTTATTCTTAGTCCCTGTCCCTTAGTTTCCTAAATTCTCCAAGCATTCAGGATATAGAAGAGCTGAAAGTGTAATTACTCAGGAAACTGTTTTCATAGGCTATCCTTGTGATAAGAAGTCAGAAACAAACTTCAAATGTTGTTTCATTCCATTGTAGGCTTTTAGCACATATTCATTGTAACATAATACCAGATTTGAAATTCTTTCAAATGATTTTTTTTTAACCTCCTAAGGCATTATGTGAGAATAAGTTTTTTTGTGTGATCTCTTCTTAAAATCAGAAAAGGGCCAGTGCTGAGGTGCAAACACAGGCTATTTAGATTCCTTCTGCAAGTCCGCTAGACTGCATTTCATTGCTTCCTCTAGCACATTTGGAAAGCAATTGAAAACAGGGCTGACAGCAGCCAGGCTCAGGAGCTCGGGCAGCCACACACACCCGCCTGGTGGGTAGCAAGGCAACGAACTTTTAAGAAAGTGACAACACAGACTGCTTTGCTTTTGTTCTTTTCAGAAGTGCTAGCCAAGTATTTCTTATCGTGAGGCAGTTCTTTAGTTCAATTTTTATGTGTTCAATTTCTGGTTGGGTTTGGGAGAATTCTGTATCAGGAAAGCAATTCTCAGGATAGTCAGAAGCTGTCCTGAGCACACTTGAAGGAAACAAGCTGCTAAATTTGACCTCAAGTGGGAACACAGGGTTTAAAGTGGCCTCTTGTGTCCTGGTGGACTGAATATTCAGGGGCTGCTAGAGGGAGAAAAGCAGAGGATGGTATGGCTAGGGTCACACATCTGGGTCCTGTGCTCTGGGTCAGAAATGAGAATATGGTGAGACAGGTAGCTTCATGTTCAGGTGAATATATGTTTGGAGAGGCGGTGAACCCTACATATGTACCACAGTTGCGTAGTGTCCGTCTATAATTTTTGACCACTAAAACTACATGTGTAATTTTATTAAATTGATAATGGATTTGAATGGGATTTTGTCTTGAAATATGACATCCAATTGTGTGAAACCATCTTATAAGGTAGGCATTAAGTTTAAATTTATAGGATTATTAGAGAAGAAGACATAAATAAAATCTCCGTCTTCTTTATTTTCACATTTTTGCCACAGGGTGATGACAATTTTTGTTTTAACATTAAAAAGTACTTAATAAGGATTCAGGACACAGGAGAATCTGTACTATAACATCATGGAACTCAGTTGTGTCCCAAATTTTCTGATCAAGGAGATTATGGAGCCACAAAGGAATGTGATCGATGATGTATAGTGTGTCTAAGGAGAATCACATGGAGAGAAAACATTCTCTCAGGCTTTCACAGATAGCAAATTGGTCAGGCAATAGCCGTGACTCATCCACATGGGTGACACTGACAAAGGATCTACAAAGTGCAGTACAGGGTTTCGGGATAAAGTCCCAAGGAGACTTGACTGACCTTGTCAGATACAAAAGTTACATTTCTTGTTATATAGGTCTCACTTTATCTTGGTCTTAACCATCCAGCAGAAAAGTGTAGAAACCAGGTATGAAAAGTGAAGCCATGTTAATAAGCTCGGCTGTGGAACGTTCAAGTCAACAGCTTGGGACATTGTCAGTCCCACAGATAACCCACTACTACTGTGGACTACTGGACTATATTGGAATATTTTGCTGAATTCACACACCTACAATATTTGGATGGCAATGGAATACCCATTTCTGACCAAACTAAAGAAAAAAAGGTTATATAAATGAAGGACCATTTTGTATCTGTATATATAAATAGGTAGGATAGATATATGGCACTTTCTCTTAATTCAGTGAGAAGAAAGATTTGTATTAATAGTGTTTGGATGGGATATCATGTCTGCATCTTGTGCTATGCACGACTACTACAAAGACAACAACATGCAATGTATTAATTGTTGTAATTCTCCTACCAACCTGTTTTGAAGCTGTCTCAGCAATTTTTTCTCAATAAAATTAATAAAAAATGAAAAAAATAGTTAAAGTTTTCACTGCACTAAGGAGTTAACATACTTCAAGTAAATATGCCCATGACACTGTACTTTCTAACTGTGAAGACAAGCTTTTCTGCAAGCTAGGTCCCATGTGGATGTAGAATCTCACAGCCTTAAAAACCCAGTCTTGTGCTTGGGAGATAGCTCAGCAGTCTAAATGCCTGCCTGGCAAGCTCAAGGATCTGGGTTTGATTGCCAGTACCACATACCACTGTACCCACCCTGGACTCCTAGCCAGCCACTGAAACCAGACATGGTGGCACATGCCTATAATCCCAGCCCTGGGGAGGGTGAGACAAGAGGATCACTATAAGTCTGAGCTGTGTAATGAGGCCCTATATCAAAATGAATAAATAAATAAATAAATAAATAAATGTTTTAAAAAATCCTTCAGTCTTACAATATCATGCTAAATATTATGCCATTTCTCAATGTTATCATAAACTTACTTAGGCAGCTCTGTAAATGTTAATGTGGATATTCATATTCATCCACAAGGTTTTTATCAACATTATAAGTGAGAATTTGTGTTATGTCTGCTACCTCATAGCAAAGGACAAGGGGAGACCAAATGGGGGCATCTGGAAACTCAAAGCCTTTTTTATTTGTTATAGAGCAGGGATAACATCTACCATCCAACAGAGGGATCCATTTGTATCCCTAAAAGGTACTGGTAGGCTAGAATATGCTGTCATTAATTGAGTCATGTGTCTTGTGCTTTTCTAAGAGAGTGTAACCCTCATTGAGGCATGGTATTTTTTTTTTTTTTCCTATTTTGGATAGTAAGAGATCAATACCTTATTGTACTAATAGTGTTTGGACAGGGTATCATGTCTGCATTTTGTACCATGAGTAATCACTATGAAGAAAACAATATACAATGTATTAATTATTAAAACTTCTACTCAGTTTTGAAACTGTCTTATTGCTATATGTTTCTCAATAAAATTAATAAAAAAGTAACCCTTTTAGTTCGGTGGGTCTTATAGTATCCTCATTAAACATTTGCATTGATAGCAATCAATTATAATAAAAGTGCAATGCTACAGATAGCAGAAAATATCCTATATATAGCCTTTATGGGGCAAAAATCTTAGAAATTTTGATATGGAATTTTTATAGTTATCATTTGAGAATACAGTTCATCAGTTATTGCTAGTTTCATCTGTTTAATCTTCAACTTTCTCCAATATGCATAAAAACAATACAAATCCTCATGTGACACACATAAGTGAGCTAAGGCCAGGTTTTCATTAGTCAACAGGTTATAATTAATAGGTAATCTCCCCCTTAACATTTTGGATCACAAAATATGAATGGTAACCTATTAATCATTGACAAATGGATGAACGGCTCCTCATATGTCCACAGGTACCAGCAGAATTTGATCTCAGAGGAGCGCTTTTGTCATCTTTGTTGAAGGATATCCTCATATAAATTACTATCTATTTTTTTTTTATTTTATTGAAGTACAAATATCAATGAGACAGTTTTAAGACAACTTAATGGGATGGATTTGATAAATTAATACATTGCAAACTGTTTTCATAATGTTTTGGTATCGTACAAGGTACATACATAATAATATACTTACAGACATTATTGTAGCAGATGTCTCTTATAAGTAAATTAAGACAGTGTAGCTGTTTACATATCTTATTTTTTATACCTGAATTATATCAAAGATTCAATAATTAATACTTTCTACCCTGTTATTTTCCTAGTGGTTGTCCATAGTACTAGAAGCCGACATAATATCCTGTCCAACCACCATTAGTACAAATCTTGCCTCTCATAAAATTTTGTAGAAACACAGTGTATCTATCCCAACTATACTGTTCATACACACACATCATGACTCTTCCTTTCTATACCCCTTCCTTTGTCTACTGTGTCAAAGATGGGCACTCCACTGTCATTCAACCAATTTAGGTGCCTGAACTCAATGACACAATCCAACACAGTCTAGCATTCCACAACAATAGTGAGTCATCTGAACAAGTTGTCGACCATAGCCATTTACAGCTCAACTTATTATTATGGCCTCGCGTTGTATACCTCATTTTTATACTTTTCTGCTGGATGATTAAGACCTAGACAGAGCAAGACCTATATACCAAAACATGTACTTTTTGTTTCTGATGAGGTCAGTAAGTCCCCTCAGGGTTTATCTTGTAATCCTGTACCTTGTTCTGCAGATCCTTTGTCTGTGTCATCCATGTGGATGAGTCATGGCCAATGCTTGACAAGTTTGATTTCTGTGAGAGAATGAGAGAAAGTTTTCTCTCCATGGACTCTCCCCAGGTACACGGTACACTATAGAACTTTGAACTCTTTCCTCTGTGGCTCCATAATCTCCTTGTTCAGAAAATTTGGGGCTCAACTGAGTTTCATGATGTTGCAGTACAGGTTCTCCTATGTCCTGAGTCTTCGCTGACCCTGAAAGGCTAGGGCCAAAATGTTGGCTGGCCTTGTGGCTCTTCTATTTCTCCAATTATGATCTGTGAACTTAGGTTGTTAACCATCCAGAAGAAAAGCTGATTAGTATCCTGAGGCATACGCCATTCACTTTACCTTATCTGACTCAGTTGTTTTTAGTTGTTGTTGTACATCTCTATTTGTATATCTTCGTTTCACTTCTTATACTAGGGAGACTACACGATATTTACACATTTGTGTCTGGTTTATTTCACTTATGAGTATATGTTCAAGTGGCATCCACATCAATATAAATGCTTTGAGCTATCATTCTTAATAGCTGAGTAATACTCCATTATATAGAAATACCACATCTTTTTCAACCATTCCTCATGTGATGGACATCTTGGTTGTTTCCAAGATTTTGCTATCACGAATTGTGCTGCTATAAACATAGGTACACATATATCACTATGATATGTTTTCAGTTCCTCTTGGAAAATTCCCAGTAGGGGGACAGCCAGCTTGAATGGGATTTCCAGTCCTACTGTTTTGAGGAGTCTCCACACTGACCTCCACAATGGTTGTACCGGTCTACATTCCCACCATCAGTGGAGAAGTGCTCTCTTTTCCCCACAACCTCTCCAACATTTGTTGTTGGTTGATTTCCTTATGATAGCAAGTCTTTCTGGAGTGAAATGGTATCTCAGCATTGTTTTTATTTGCATTTCACAGTTGGCTAGTGATGTGGAGCATTTTTTCATATATTTATTTGCTTCTTTAATTTCATTCTCTGGGAAGTGTGTATTCATCTCAGATGCCCATTTCTGAACTGCGTCTTTAAATTTGAGGGCCCTGTTATATCTTAGTTGTTTATATATTCGAGACAGCAGACCTTTGTCTGATTGCTTGTTAGTTAGGATTTTTTCAAAATTAGTTGGTTGTCTTTTCACTTTGTGACAATTTCTTTCAACGTGCAGAAACTCCTCAAGAAAAGTTGATCCCAGTTGTTGATTCTTTCAAGTGTTTCCCTTGCAAATATATGTTTGTTCATGAACTCTTTACATACCCCTATGTCTTCAAGAGTGCCTCCTACTTTCTCTTCCAGGAGTTTGAGTGTTTCTCTTTTAATGTTTATATCTTTAATCCATTTTGACTTTAACTTAGTGCACGGTGATAGAACTGGCTCAAGTTTTAGTTTTTGGCATGTAGAAAGCCAAGTTTTCCAGCAACATTTGTTAAAGAGGCTATCTTTTTTCCAGTGAGCTTGTTTAGCACCTTTGTTGAAGATTAGATGGCTGAGTGTTTTTGTAGATGCCTCTGCATCTTCTAATCTATTCCATTGATCCTCAGGTCTATTTTGTTGCCAATACCATGTTGATTTTATCACAGTGGCTTTATAGTATAATTTCAAGTCAGGAATTGTGATGCCTCCTGCCTTGTCATTATTGGCCAAGATTGCCTTTGCTATTCTAGGTCATTTGTGGTTCCAAATAAATCTTAGGAATGATTTCTCTATGTGTGGGAGGTATGTTGGCGGCAGTTTGATAGGGATTGCATTAAATCTGTACAGCAATTTTGGGAGCATGGCCATCCTCACGATGTTGCTTCCTCCTTTCCAGGAGAATGGAATATCTTTCCATTTTCTGAAATCCTCTGTAATCTCTTTTCTTAAGATGTTGTAATTTTCCGTGAAAAGATCTTTGACTTCCTTGGTTAAGTGAATTCCAAGGTATTTCATTTTCTGCGGTGCTATTGTAAAAGGTATTGTTTCTACAGTTTCCCTTTCAGTGTGTTTGTTATCTGTGTAGAGGAATGCTATTGACTTTTGAGTATTGATTTTGTATCCTGCTATGCTACTGAATTTCCATATCAGTTCTAGTAGCTTCTTGGTGGAATTTTTGGGGTCTTCCAAGTAAAGTATCATTTCATCTGCAAATAATGATAATTTAACTTCTTCTTTACCTATTTGCATTCACTTTGTTTCCCTCTCTTTTCTAATGGCTGTTGCTAAGGATTCTAAAACTATATTGAACAGGAGTAGTGATAGAGGACATCCTTGTCTTGTACCTGATTTAAGAGTAAAAGATTTCAGTTTTTCCCCATTTAGGATTATATGAGCTTTTGGGTTGTCATAGATGGCTTTTATCAAGTTAAGTTAGAATCCATCTATTCCAATTTTCTGTAGGACCTTGGACATGAATGAGTGTTGGGCTTTGTCAAAAGCTTTCTCTGCATCAATTGAGATGACCACGTGGTTTTTAGATTTTAGTCTATTAATATAGTGCATTACATTTATAGATTTTCAAATATTGAACTATCCTTGCATCCCTGGTATGAATCTTACCTGATCATGGTTACGATCTTCTTGATTATTTCCTGTATTCTATTTGCTAGGATTTTATTGAGTATTTTTGTGTCTATGTTCATGAGGGAGACTGGCCTGTAGTTCTCCTTTTTGTTGTGTCTTTCCCTGGTTTTGGAATCAGTAGTAAACTTGCCTGTAGAAATGGTTTTGGGAGGACTGCTTCCTTTTCAATTGAAGAGTTTGTGGAGTGTAGGGATTATATCTTCTATAAATTTCTTGTAGAATTCAGCTGTGAATCCATCAGGACCTGGACTTTTCTTTGTTAGTAGGCTTTTTATTATGTTTCATATTTCATTGGCTGTTATGGGCTTATTGAGAGTTGTTATATCTTCTTGGTTTAGTTTTGGTAATTTGTACCTTTTGAGAAATCTGTCCATTTCTTCTGTGTCTTGTATTCTGTGAGCATAAAGATTCTCCAAATAACTATTGATAACCTTCTGAATTTCCCCTGGGTCTGTGGTGAGTTCACCCTTTTCATTCCTTATTGCATGTAATTGAATTTTTTCTTGCCTCTTTTAGATGAGGTTGGCTAGAGGCTTATCAACTTTATTTAGTCTTTCAAAGAATCAGGTTTTTGATTTGTGGATTCTTTGGACGGTTTTCTTCATCTCAATTGAATTAATTTCTCCTCTAATCTTTATGATTTCTTCCCGTATTTGCGCTCTGGGTTTCATTTGCTCTTCTTTTTCTAGTTGTCGGAGGTGCGACATTAGGTTACTAATTTCTTCCCGTTCTGTTTTTCTAATGTGTGAGTTCGTAGCTATGATTTTCTTTCTAAGAACTGCTTTCATTGCATCCCATAAATTCCCGTAAGTTGTGCTTGAATTTTCATTGAATTGTGGATATTGTTGAATTTCTTATTTAATTTCTTCTGTGACTCATTGATTGCTGAGTAGGGTGTTGTTTAGTTTCCATGAATTTAGCTGGTTTTTCTGGTTTCTTTTGTCATTTACTTCCAGTTTCATTGCACTGTGGTCAGATAATATGCATGGGATAATATATGTCCACCAGGTCCATGCGTTTCAAGCTCTGGTTCAGTTCTTCTACTTCCTTGCTAATTTTTTGTCTGGTTGATCTATCTTTTTGAGATAAGGGAGTGTTAATGCGTTCAGTTAAGATTATTGTCTTAGATATTAAGTTTTTTATGTCCATTAAGATTTGTCTTACAGAGTTGGGTGCTTCTGTGTTTGGTCCATAGATATTTATGAGTGTTATCTCTTGCTGTTGAATTTTTCCTCTGACCAATACATAATGGCCTTCTTTGTGTCATTTGATCATTCTTGGTTTGAAGTTGAGACTGTCTGAGAACAGAATTGCTATTCCTGCTTTTTTCTGAGGTGCTGGGGCATGTAGTATTGTTTTCCATCCTTTCACTTTTAGTGTATGAATGTCCTTTTGAGTTAAGTGTGTTTCTTGTATACAGTATATTGTTTGATTTTGTTTCCTAATCCACTGTTCCAGTGTATTTCTCTTAATTGGTGAATTGAGTCCATTTACATTGATGTATATAGTTGAAATGTGTTGACTTACATTTGTTGTGATATTTACCTGGTGTTGTTTACTCCTTTGTACCCTGTGTTTAATTGTCTGTCCTGTTTAGTGGGTTCCTTCTGTTCTCATTCATAGTGTTCTGGTCATTGTGATCTCTCTCTAGAACATCTTTCAGCAGCCTGTGAAGGGATGGCTTTGTCATCATGAAATTCTTTAGTTGTTCTTTGTTGTGGAAGATTTCACTTCTCCATAAATCTTGAAAAAGAGTTTTCCAGGGTATAATAGTCAGGGCTGGAATTTGTTTTCGTGCAGGGCTTGAAGAACTCTGCTCCATGCTCTCCTCGCCTTGATGGTTTGTGTAGAGAAGTCAGCTGTAGTTCTGATTGGTTTTCCTTTGAATGTGATCTACTTCTTCTCTCTAGCAGCTTTCAGTATAGTATTTTTGTGTTGGATTTCTGGGATCTTGACTATTATATGTCTTGGTGTGTTTTTACTTGGTTTGGAGTTATTTGGTGTTCTGTATGGTTTGGTTACCTGAATGTTGGATTGTTTCCTCATATTTGGGAAGTTTTCTGTGATTCCTTCTCCCCAAATTCTTTTTATGTCATTTGTATTGATTCTTTCATTCTCATTGATACCAATTATTCTCACATTGTTCATCCTGGCATCATCTTGCAGGTGATGGATTATTTTTCCTGCATTCTTGTTGTTTTTAAGAGATCCTTTTTCACCTTTTCACTAGCTGAACTGGTGTCTTCAAGATCTGAAACTCTGCCTTTGCTTTCAGTCAAACAGTTTTGAAGACTCGTTAGTGATATTTTTAGTTCTTCTCTATCTCTATGAGTCTGTTTCATGTGTTCTGTGTCCTTTCTGTATTGCTGATTTAAGGAATCCATCATATTTCTGATCTCCTCAAATTTTTTTAATCCATGTCGTCTTTAGGGGTAGTTACTGATTCTTTTTCTGCAGTGTTTCTTCCAAGTTGGGTTTCCTCTGTGTATTTCTGGACTTGTTTCTGTATTTCAGATGCTATGATTTCAAAGAATTCTTTTTTTTCAAAGAATTCTCCTTTGATTTCAGAAATTATTTCTTCTTTGAGTTCCTCATGACCTTTCTGCTTTTGTTTCTTTGCTTAAGATGCTGTTGATTCATACATTTCAGCTGGAATAAGGCTGTCTGCACTTGTTCTGGGTGAGCATTATTTTCCACCCTATGTTTCTGGAATTCATTCTTTATTTCAGATACTATGTATTCAGATATTTCTTTTTTATTTGAAGCATTAATTCTCATCTAATTTCCTCTATACCTTTCTGCCATTGTTCCTTTGCTGCTGTATCTGTTAATTCATTCATTTTAGCTGAGCTAGTGTCCCCTGCCCTTGCTGGTCGATTCAAGGCCTGGGATTGCGTTTTTCTCCTTGTCCTTGTCATGTTGTATAGCACTGACCTCTGACCTTTGGTGTAGAGCTTTGGTGCAGCTTCACCCTTAGCGTGTTATGAGATTCGGGTGCCAGTGTATTAAGTTTGAGATTATCCAGGTATGCCTGTCCTGGATCTATTTGTTGTGCTCAGCTCCTTTTTGCTGCAGCTCCTGTGGTTCTCCTTTGTTGGTTCCCTGGTCAGGTGAGCGCAAACTGAACCAGGATGCAGAGCAAATAATGGAAATTCCCACTGTCTTGGCTGGATTTGGGGTGAGGATCTGGAAAATTGCCAGAGTCAGCCCTCCTGTGTCAGGCAGGTTGCTCTCTAGGTGGGCAGGCCTGGGCTTTGGTGGGTCTGCTGGGCTCCCAAAAGGATAGTGGATGTTCTTATTCACCAGGTAGGCTGAGCTGGTTCAGCCAACCTGTGCTGGGACCGGGGGTACAGGCCAGAACCTGAGAAGGCTATTAAAGGTCCCTCTGGTGGGGCGGGCTTCGAGCTTTCATTCCAGGCTGAACTGCACTGGGTCTAGGGCCTTGGGGGGGGGACCGGCAATAGCTGGGAAATGTTTCTTTGGCAGGGCGGGCCTGCAGCTCTCACCGGCCAAGCTGCACTTTGTCTGGGGCCGCTGGTGGGGTTGGGGGGATGGGGACAGGGAATCACTGGGAAATGTCTCTGACGTGGGGCCTGGAGTTCTACATTCACTGAACTTTGATACCCAGGGAGTTGGGGAAATTCCCACTTGCTCAGTGGGCTTTAGGACAGGGGATCCGGGGAGTTGCTGGTGAGTGGACCTTGAGGTTTCAGGCCGGTCAGTGGCTTGGAGGGCTTGGGGGCAGGGATCTGGGTAGTGCACGTGGGAAGAAGCCAAAGGCTCTCGTTAAGACTCACCACACACTCACTGATCTGGGAAGCCTTGTGAGTTGTGCAAATTCCCACTCACTGGGAGGGCTTGGGCAGGATTCAGGAGGCCACCGGAGTCAGCTTCTGTCTCAGGTCAATGTCTTGGGCTGGGCTGGTGTGGATGGGATCAAGGAAGATGGTTGAGAAGGTCCCGCTGTCTCAGGCCAGTCTCTGGGGCTGGCCGGGCATGGGTGGGATCGAGGAGGCTGCTGGAGTCGGCCCCGCTGTCTTGGGCCAGTCTCTCAGGTTAGGTGGGTGTGGGCAGGATCGAGCAAATTACTATCTATTGAAAAGCTCCATGCCAGGAATATAGCTTGGTACATAAGAATTAATTCATTTAATTACCCAAAATTTGGGAAATTAATCGCTCTATTTCCTTATAGGTAGCACAGATGATAAAAATGACATGAGAGAAAAAGCATTATTCAGTTGCAAAACTGTGAACTCACTCTAGGGTGAGACCTTTACTAAGGGAGCTGATTAAATGGCCCATGTGAGGCCACTACATCTGCGTCATCAGAGGAGGCCATTGGATGGGAAAGGTGGACATGATCTAGGCACGAGCAAGGAGAGGCCTGGCCCATGGCATACACTGGAGGCTGCAAGACCAGACAGAATCTTTGTCTGTCTGTCCCAGCTTTGAGAGGAAGGTGCCTTTCCCAGCATAATTGTACACACATTGAATTCAGATTTAAGCATCGAGTGACTTTCAGACCTGACCTTCTCCTTGATCCAGATGGGAGGTCACAGGTCAGGGACAGCATGCATGCGCTGCAGTAGCAACTATCCTGGTCCAGAGCTTAGAATCTAGAAGTCATGAGGGCTGCAGCCCTGCCTCCCAGACTTGTGTGAAGTTCTCTTTAGCCAGACCCGTCTGGGTCACATGGGGAGAATTCTCAGAAATGTATTTCCAGCTTACTTAAATCTGCATATTACTATATTTCAGAAAAATTGAGCAATCCAGCCAGGGTCACACATTTATTAAGTGATAGGGCCAACCAGTTCTGCCTAACATGAGAGCCGGCATGTAATTAACTGTGGTTCCACGGCCTTATTGCCTTTTGCTTCTTAGGCCAAGAGAACAAATTCAATAAATAGTTTATTCAGCAAGTATTTGAGAACTTTCTAAATACTGGGTCCTATGGATAATACCAAAGACATACAGGCAAGGCTTCTCTCCTCCCATAGTTTATTTTGAGAACAAGTTTGGCAGTGTTAGGTGAAAGGTGGCCAAGCTGCGGCTCAGAGGGGAGCTGGTCAGAAAGTGATGTGGAGAGTGGGTGAGGGGCCGGCTTCCTCCAGCTGAGCTAGGTACACAGCAGTGGGCAGCATGTCACTCCCAGTCTAGCTGGTGACAAGCACTTCAGGAGGACAAAGCAGCAGTGATGATTGGCCCCATCTGGTATTTGTCCTTCGGGTTTTGCCCTGTGTTCCTGTGTGGTGGACTCACTGAAGAGTCTGAATTCTTTCAGTCTTTCACTCTAAAGGTGGAGCTTGGCTTAGTCTGCAAGTGTTGCTGTAGCAAAATAATGCTATAAATTTTGTACAGAAACTTCTTTCTTATAGTTTTGGAATGTAGGAGATCCTTGACTAAAGGACAGGTTGATTGAGTATGGGGTGCAGCCCATTTTCCAGTTCCATGTTAGCTGGCATCTTCTAACTTGGGGAGTCCGTTTTATTTATTTTTGCACTGCTAGGGCTCCAACCCAGGACCTTACATATGCTAGGCAAGCACCCTACCAACCAGCCTACAGTCCTTGAGGTGCTCTGATGAGGTTGCTAATCTCATGGCCCCTCAGGACTGAATCACCCTCATAGACCCTCATAGACCTCTCTTCCTAGTACCATGACCCTGTGGCTTAGGATTTGGGGATACAGACTTCAGGGGACAGAAGCACCCTGATTATGTTTGCAGCCTTGGAAGCACACCCTGCGGCAGTTCTCAGCGGGGTCAGTGCTTCCTTCATCCTGGCGTCTTCTGTGGAAATACATAATACACCAGCCTCTGAGTGAATCCCTCCCAAAGCGTTACCGCTGCGGGAATCTCAACAGTCTCATTATTATTCAGCAGAGACAGCAAGGGAATGTATAATAAATGCCGCACTTACTCAGCCTGAATATTTGCATTTGAAGTGAGACTATTTTTTAAAAAGTATGACCGAAATGCTGTTTGGCTTCTTTTAAATATTTCCTACTCTTTTACTTCTATAGTAACAAAGATTTCTGATTTTACTTCCCAGTGCTGTGGGACATGTGATAAACTTCTAAGGTGCACTAGGGCAGTAAATTTCTCTTTATTGTTTTTAATTATTGTTCTGCCATGCTTCATTAGGCAGCTCCTGTCATATTACGAAAATAATATAGTTTTGCATGACTAACAGTCTTCTTAAGCATTGATCACCAAATTGTTTCTTACCTAAGAAACAGGGCTGCTATTCTGTTTTTTTTTTTTTATACTAGGATGAGAAATCTTATTGCCAAGAAGGTAGATGGTATGTCTGAGGGAGAAATTAATAGAAGTGAATCAGTAAAATGGTCTGTGTAGAAAATTATGTGGCAGTGATAGTAATGTACTCTTTATTTTTCTGCTCAGCAAGTTAGATATGCACTATTTACTCTGCTGTCAGTCAGTCAGAAAGAAAGGCCATGTTGCCCCCACTGGCAAGGGTCAGAGTGGGCCTTTTCAAGTAGGGGAGTGGGAACCACTAAGGTCCAGTTGCTGCATGGCCTAGGGGGGCTGTGCCGTCCGGGCTGGCAGCCATCTCCTCAGTAGACCACAAGAGAACTGGTGCTTGTGTTCTCTGATGTCCTTCCTGCTCTGGCACTTCATTGTCAGCACATTACCTGCTCCCCTTTTAGACCTGAAGTAAGAAATGAAGGCACACAGAGGGCGAGCATCTCACCAAAAGGCCTCCAGGGGAACGGGAAGGGAGCCCAGTGGAGAAGGGGGTAGTTCTCAGGCACCACATTTCACTCTGCTGTGATGAGCTCTGCCACTTAGGGCATGATACTTAGTCACTAATCCATGAAAATGTTCTCAGTATTCAGATTCTGTGGGTTAATCTGAAATTAAGGAAATTTCAGGCAGAATGAAGGTATAGCACTTGCCCTAACATCAGGAAGAAAACTTGGGTTTGATGGAGTTTTTAGTAGTACAAAGTAGGTGCTCCAAGAAGCGTTATGTTTGTTTATTTTTTATTTTTACTCATTTATTTACTTGGTGAGTCCCCCTGTAGACATCCCCTGAATTCTTTTTTGCATTTCATGCACTTGGCACAGGGTCTTACTACACTGATCAGACTCATGGGGATCCTCATATGTTTGACCCCCCAGCACTGGGATTACAGGCATGTGCCACCATGCCTGAACTCAGTGACAGACTCAACATGCTCTGGGGTGGGACCAGAGTGGCATGCGGGACCAGGAATGGAACCCTGGTCCCTGACTTTGCAAGAGTAGACACTTAGTCTACCCTGAATTCTTCCGTGTTTGTCTCCCACCAGGAGCCTTAGAGACACAGTCCTTGGGCATTTCACTGGGTATGTAAATATGTACGAGTTCAGGCTTTGCATCCTGATTTTTTTTTTTATTGTTTAGGGAAGGGTCTACAGGGTGTTCAGGGTCTCACTTCTAGATCAGACTTGTAGTGATCTGCCTGTTTACAGCCTCCCTAGAGCTGAGATTACAGGCAAGCACCAATATTCCCAGTCTCAATTGCCATCTCACCATGCCCTGGGGGCCTGGGGATTGAACCCCTGGCCCTTGCACCTGCTTGGAGGCACTTTAATCCACTGAGCTATTTGGCCGGCCTTTACATTCCTATTTCAAACTTCTAAACTTCAGCTTTTTCATCATGAAAATGAGGATAACAGTAACAGCAAACTCCTAACAGTTACATGAAATTATACAGATAAGGTGCTCAGCTCAGTACCCAGCATGTAATAATTGCTCTGTAAATAGGCCCTGTTATTGTTTTCCTTTTACATACAAATGAAGGACTTTGATCTACATGGTTGGGATCCACAACCAAACTAATCCATTAGCTGAATCAGTGAGGAATAAGCAGGAGTGGCTTATGTCATCTGCTCACAGTGATCCAGTAAGTCTAGTAAGGGACAATTCTTATATTTTTCATGGAGCTCCCCAGTAGCTCATGGTGCTCTTTGAGAAAATATAACACAAACAAAGACCTTTTCCCCAAAACAGAAAGCAAATCAAACACCAAATTTCTGTTTTGAGTACTAATAGACTTTTATTGTGAAATTAGCAGCTGTAGAGGATAAGAAAATCTTGTTTCTTTTAGATAAAAATTGGGGAAAATAGACTGACTGATCAGCCAAGTAAGTAACAAGCAACTTTATTTATTGGGCAGTGAGGTATTTTAGGAGATAACAGCTGTCAACAAGGATTAATTCTTGCCATTGAAAAATGCACTCAGAAGAGTGAGGTCAGGTCGGTATGAGACAGTCAGATCTCAAAAATGTTAGTTTTTTCTCATTCCCTACAAGAGATTTTGAAGTGAAACTGAGAAAATAAAATTGAGCACGATGAAGGGTTAAGAAGAATCCTGCCATTTGATTAGTGCTGGCAAGGAACATGGCATAGAAATCCTTCTGTTTCATCCTCGTAGGAATGCTTTCAGGGAAAGGTGGGACTTCAGTGTTTCTGGGGGGCTTGGAAGCTGTGAGATACTGCAGCTAATTAGCATCAGCTGGGGCCAAAGAGTTGGAAAAGCATGTTACAGGACACTGTGGATCAAATGTATATGTCTATAAGAAGAATCAGCTTGGTGTTCGACTGACAGAACACCAACCGCAAGGGATAGTTTAATGGATTCCAGCCACTATCTAGACACAGAATCCCAGAGCCATGTCATGAGCACTGCTAATCAGACACTGTCAACCTGGTGAGCCGAGATGGACTGGAATTAGTAAAGGTGTTTTTCTTTTCTTTTTTCTTTTGTCATTCTGTCTTTCTTTTTGCTGTTTTTATTATTTATTTATTATATATTAATTTTATTGAGAAAGAAGTAGCAAGGAGACAGTTTCAAAACAGGTTAGTAGGACAGTTACAATAATTAATGCATTGCATATGGTTGTCTTTGTAGTAGTTATTCACAGTACAAGATGCAGGCATGATATCTTGTCTAGAACAGAAAGAAACCAGCAAATAGGGCAAACAATTAAACAGGAGAAAAAGGGATGAACAACAGTAGGTAAATAACATGTCAATCATAAGTGAATACATCTCAGTTATAACCATCAATGTAAATGGACTCAGTGTTCCAATTAAAAAACAGACTGGCACAGTGGATTAAGAAACAATATCCAACAATGTGCTGCATATAAGAAACACACTTAACCAATGTTTTTCTTTTCTGATTTTTGAGAATCATTGAGAAGAGTGATTGTGTGGAGTCCCTCAGTGAAGGGAAGAACAGGAATTTGCTGCACAGACAAGGTGGCATTGTTGAGGAAAAACTCTGTCGAATCTTTGCATTTGCTAATATTTCAGGTCTCAAAGGAAACATGTCCAGCCCAGTGGATTCTCATGTACCTATTTATGTTGCTATGTATCTGTGTATGTATTATTAACCATCAGTCACTTTTTAAATTTTAAGTTGTGCTAATGACCCATTTGTTAAGTATTTTAAATTGATCTTTTAAAAATTGACAAAAGTGATATAGACTTGAACACTTTTAAAAAATAAGGAATTTTTAGCTAGGCATGTGGTGCATGCTTGTTAAGCTAGCACTTTGGAGGCCGAGGCAGGAGGATCACTGTTAGTTTGAGGCCAGCTTGAGCTACATATTGAGCTCAATGACAGCCCAAGCTACATAGCCAGACTCTGTCTCAACAAAAAACCCCAAAAAACAAGAACAAGTGGAATATTTTTTAAGGTAGGTAGTTTAAAAAATTGTAAATGAATCCTAGCACTCGGGAGGCTGAAGCAGGAGGATTATTGTGAGTTTGAGACCAGCCTGAGCTACAAAGTGAGCTTAAGGTCAGCCTGAACTGCATAGTGAGACCCTATCTCAAAAAGACAAAAAAAAAAAAAAGGTAATGATTATGAAATTAATGAAATTGGTAGCTACTTGACAGATCACACTCTTCTCTTTACAATGTCATGACACCTAATACTGAACCAGACAAATCTTAATAGGAAGTACCCAGGAATTGCATTAATAAAATTGTATACTTCTACAAGATAGTGTGAGAAAAAGATTTGGAGATGTGACAGCACTTGAAGAAATGGAGGGCCATAGCATAGGCAGAGGAAGCCTGGTGTTTGAAAGAAGTCAAGTCCATTGGACTTTATTTCATGTTCACTGCAATATTTATGAAAAATCTCCTTTTCCTGAGGTAAAAATGAGGAATTAGATGAAACATTCTAAGCTTCACTCAAGAATAAACAGGTAAGAAAAACTGGAAATGTTCTGGAAAAGAAAAAAAAATGTTAAAAAGCATTGTCTTGGCAGGTGTAAAAAAATGTATTACAGAATTGCTGACATTTAAACAGTACAGTGCTAAGTCGAGATACCAGTCCTCAGAGGGAGTGGTGTGCAAGGACTTGGCATGTGAGCAAATTGGGCCCTTGAGTCAGTGGGATGATACATAGCCACTTGGGAAAAATGTAATTGCTGCAGTGCTTCTACCATATTTGTACTTGACAAAAATTAAAAACTATGAAAATGATAGAAGCAACAAGAGAATAAATAAAAGGAATAATGATTGGAAAGGAAGAAGTGAAATTATCATTGTTTGCAGATGACATGACGCTTTACATAGCAGACCCCACAAACTCCTCTGAGAGTCGGGTATATTTAAGAATCAAATTCAGTAGCATAGCAGGATACAAAGTCAGCACTCAAAAATTAACAACATTTCTATGCACAAACAATGCATATACCAAGAGAGAAATTATGGAAACCACACCTTTCATAATAATACTTAAAAATGAAATACATGGAAATCAATCTCACAAAAGAAGTAAAAGATTTATACAGCAAAAATTATAGTACCCTAAAAAAAAGAGATTGAAGAGGATTTCTGAAAATGAAAAGAGCTCCTTGATAGGAAGAAACAGCATGGTGAAAATGGGCACACTCCCAAAATTGTGACACAGACTCAAAGTAATCCCAATTAAAATTCCATTAGTATATCTCACAGATTTATCAAAGCATTCCTAAAATTCATCTGAAGCCAGAAGGTACCTAGAATAGCAAAAGCAATCCTGGGTAACAAAGGAAGGCAGGAGGCATCACAATCCCTGACTTGAAATTATACTACAAAGCTACTGTGATGAAATTAGCCTGGCACTAAGGAAAAGAAACAGGATCAATGAAACACATTAGAAGATGCAGACACAACTACAAACATGCCCAGCCAACTTATCTTTGACCAAGGGGTCAAACATATTCACTGGAAGAAGGATAGCCTCTTTAATAGATGGTGTTGGAAAACTGGTTTTCCACTTGCTGAAGGCTTAAAATAGACCCGTGCCTATCACCATGCACAAAACTACAGTCAGAATGGATCAAAGATGTAAATATTGAAATGGAAATACTAAATCTTCCAGAAGAGAAAGTAGGTAGAAATCTTAAGGACATAGGGGTAGGTAGAAAGCTAATGAACAAAAATCAAATTGCACAGGAAATATTTCAAATAGTCAACAAGTGGGATCTCATCTTTTAGAAAAGCTTCTGCACATCAAAACAAATCACCATCAGAGTAAACGGAAAACCCATGAAGTGGAGGCCAATTATAGTAGGTTGTCCTTCAGACAAAAGGCTCCTATCTAGAACACAAACAGTCCTCCAAAATTCAAAGACCTATCCAAAAATGGACCCTTGGGATGAATATGTACTTCAAAAATAAAGGGATACAAGTGGCAAATAAATATATGAAAAACTGTTTAACATCATTGGTCACTCAAGAGACGTAAGTCAGAGTAATGCTGAGATACCATCTTATGCCTGAAAGAATGGCTATCATCAAGAAGTCAACCAAGAACAAATGCTGGAGGAGCTGTTGGGAATAAGGAACTTTTCTCCACTGTTGGAGTGAGTGTAGGCTGGTATAATTATTATGGAATGGTGTGGAGATGCTTCAAAAAGCTAGGACTGGAGGTCCCTTTTAAACCAGCTATTCCCCTCCGAGGTATTTTCCCAAAAGAACTGAAATTATCATACCACAGTGGTACATGTGCACCCATGTTTACAGCAGTGCAACTTATCATAGCTAAATTTTGGAAACAACTCAAATACTCATCAATTGAGGAATGAGTAAAAAAGATATAGTATTTTTACACAATGGAGTATTATTTATCTATACAAAAGATAAATTCATGGCTTTTGTAGATAAATGGATACAGCTAAAGACTATATTGGTAAGTGATTAAATCATATCCACATGTCCAAATATCATATATTATCTTACTCGTGTGAGAATCTGAAAGAGTAATTAAAATCTGAAAAGCACAATAGATACTACAAAAAGGGAAGAATTTGTTCAATGGGAAGGAAAAACTGGGATGAGGAAAAAGGCAACTAAAGAACGGATATATTTAGGTACACATGTAGAATAGTTTGGATAATTGTACTGCTGATTTCTGCTGGTCTTTTGAAAAGAGCTATTATTGCTTAAATTTTTTAATTCTTATTTTTTCTTTTGAATTTCTTAAAACTTTGTTGTTATTATTTTATTTTGTTTTTTCTTCAAACCAGTCTCTCATATTTATATCTGTTAACCTGAACGTCTAATTTGAAGGTAACATTCTGCAATACAGCAACCCTTGTTGAAGTCTTATTCCTTTATTAGTGAAATTTCATACCATTTATAATGTCATTCTTTTCTAACACTATTTTGTATTCTTTAAAAATAATTTTTTTAAAAAAGATGGCAGTAAAACCTAAAAAAAATGACAGAAAAATATATGAGCAGCGTTTAAGTGCAACACTGGAGCAGTAAAAGCCTCTTAGCATGGCAGGAGAGACTAAAACAATAGAAAATAGGGTTAGTGTAACTATAAAAAGTAAAATGCCTGTGAATAGAATAGACATTTCATCTGAGGCTGAAAGTCAAAATGCACAGTAAAATAAAGTGTTTTTCATGCACGAGGTAGACAGAGGCCTAATGTCCTTAACATACAAAAATTCTTACAAATCATTTAAAATGTATTTCCCAACAGAATAACGTGGAAGAACAGAAATGGAACGGCTAGCAGGAAGGCCAGCACGTCAAGATGGCAGGACACCAGGATCAGATGCAGAGGCTGACGTTATACTTCGGCATAAAAGTACAAAACAATTCTTACTGGTGGGATGATAAAGTGTTTTTGTAATGGTGAAAATGATTTAGAGCTCTACTATATTGTTTATAGAAACACTTAACTATGCTGTGCATCATTGGATGTGATTCTGATCTTTGGTAGACTTTTTTAAACAGTGAATTTTTTTTTTCCCAAGCCTAGGCTAACAGGTGCTACTGGTTTATAATCCTGAGAAGTCCAGCAGGGAGATGCCATTAGAAAGCGTGGGTGCCGTCATGAAGTCCAAGTCTGGCCATCTTTGCTGTTGCTCCCCCTCGCCCCCAGCCTTCCCTCTGTGACCTTAGCCTTCCCTATTTTCCCCCATCAGCCTTTCCTCACATTTGATTGAGTGGGTCCTGGTAGTTGGAGCTTTTCAACCCTCAAAATAGCAACCTCAGAAAACAGTGCCTTCCTCTTCCGCTCTGGACAGTGAATCCCCCAAGGTTGAGCATCTCTACACCCAGTCAGAGCTGGACTGCATTCACGGGTCAGCTGACATGTGGTCCATCCAGAAGCCAGAGGCTCCCCCTGGCCTTCTAGGCTAGAACTAGGAGGTGGTTCCAGGAGAGGACATGGATATTGGGCAGCAAAGGGACCTTGTGATGTATGGTCCACTGTGGATTCCCATGCAGTCGCCAGAGATGACATGTGGAGATCCTTTACCTAGTTTCTGCCAGTAGAGATATCATTTAGCACTGTGGTAATAGATGATAGCTGGAATACTGACCCTAGCAGTCAAGAAGTGAGGATTCTCATCACTGCCAAAACATCATTTTTGCCTATTAGGAGCTCACTCATTTCCCCTCTGTGCTTCCTCTATCCTAAATCCCCCAATACATTAATCTGTTCTACATTCCTATAATTTTGTAATCTCAAGAATACTGTATTCTGCCAGTGAGCAGGGAGTGGGCCTATAATCCCAGCTATTCCCAAGCCTGAGGCCAGACGATTGCTTGAGTCCAACACTTTAAGGCCAGCCTGAGCAACGCAGCAAGATCAGAGAGGAATAGGGTTATTACTCAGCATGATCTTCTGGAGATCTATCTGGACTGCTGAGTGCATTGTTAAGTAGTATTCTATGGATGGCGTGGATGTGCTCCAGTGTTTTCAGCCCTTGAACTGTCAGATGACATCTGGATTCTTTCATCTCTTACTCATAAAGCTGTTATAAACATTAATACAGACATCTAGTTTTATTTTCCTGAGGTAAAAGTCCAGGGATAAAATAGAGGTCCTTTGAATGAGGTTAACTTATCCCAGAGAACTGCTCTCTGACTTCAATTAAGGAATGTTGTGAAGATGGCACTAGAAGCCTAAGAGAAAGCATTTGGTATTTTGGATGAACATATAGTTCCAGGGAATGTTACTGTGTGTTAGTGACTTTCTAGATAATTTAATTTCTCTGACTTCATCACAACCTTTCCTCTGTTTTCAGTGGAAGTGGAAGTGCGTCACACAACTTTCCAGTCAGCTTACCTAATTCTGAGTAGGCATGCATTCTGCTCAAATAAAGATGTGTTTTAAAATTCTATGTTGGTGTGCTTCAATTGCAAGATAATAGTTTCATAGTTTATTAAAACGATTTACCTCTCAAAAATAGTTATTACCAGTCTGCACCTATTTTGAGTTCTGGAGAAAGGAACAGCTTTTCTATAGGAAAGTGTAAGGAGGCAAAAAGATTTTAAAATAGAAAGCTAAGCTTATGTCATTGCTGTACTTAAAAGCATTCTTGAAAGGAAGATTTTTGTTTTGTTTTTAACCAACTGCATTTATAACAGGAACATAACAATTAAAGAATAAATACATTTCAAATGTGCACACACAGCTAGTGTTGTAAAGAGTGCCGTCAACATTCCCATGTGCTGAGCTGCTTTTGTTTCAAGCAGCACTTAGGCCCCCTCTTGGGATTCTGCTTGAGCTTTCCTTGGTTTATTACCCTAGGGAAGGCAGGAGGTAGGAAGATCCACATGTCCCCTACAGCCTGTCAGTGCCAAGTCCTGTAAACCACACCCTTAGGGGGATGTTGGTTGATCCAATGGGTGATCAAAACATACAGTGAATATTTAAATTGAAACATTTATTGCAGTAAACGATCCATTCTCATGAATCATCCTCAGAGCACTTCCGCCTGCTTCAAGTTCACCTTCCCACTGTTCTCGCCGCTCTCTGAAGCAGCTCTGGAAGTCCTCTTTCCTGAGTGTCCTTACAAGTTGGGATCTGAAGCACAGTGAACGCTGCTGCTGAGTACCACCCAGCAGAAAGGCAGGGCCATGAAGCATGACACGCATCCCACCCACAGGACTCACCAGGGCTGGCATGATGTGATTCGGGGCTCATTTTGGTTTTTTGCCAGCCAGAAAGTTTTGACCTAGTCTGACAGATACTAAAATATAATGGCAATGCTTTTGAAACGTAAGTCTTTTTCAAAGAGCTATACTATAAAGAAAATCTGTTGTGGGATTTCACTTAGTGTTTTGTTGCTTAATGAACATGCACATGTCTGAAAGTTAATCAGAGATTAGGTAGTGGAGTATCTTTTATTTTCTTATTTATTTACTTTTGGTGTCAGTGATGTTTTCCTTCTTGTTATTGATTTCAATCACTTCATAATAAATTCTAGATTATTGGCAGCAAAAGTTGACAGAGTTTTATGTAAGACATACCATACTGGTTTCCTTATTCATGAAGGAAAGGGTGTGTATACCTAGAAAGTTTCAAGGACATGTTCTGAAAGAGAGGAAGATTTTTTGCCTTAATTTGTTTCTGTTGTACCCCGTTCCTTTCCTGCAGGAAAGGATAAAAATGTGTGATGATTCATTAAGACATATTAACCAGAAAGTAGCATCACTATATCTATTTCACATTTAGAAGCACATGTGTATAACTGCCACTAAGACAGATTTAATCAACAGGAAACAAGACTTGCAGTGCTGATGGATAAAAAGAGGAACAAGTTCTGGCGATGTTAATTGTAATTAAAAACTTCTGGCGATTATCAGCAGAACTACTGACCATCTAAGAACTTCGTTGAGATTTTTACATTATGGTCACAGGAGGGATACTGTCCCATGCGCTCCCATGAAAGGAGCTCTCTATGCAGGGATTGTCAATGCGGCACAGACCCATGAGGCACCCCTGAGCTGATCACACCAGATCCAATGATAAACACTGTGAGTCGAGATGAATGCTGCAGATAACTAACTTCAATTTTCAAGGGCTAGTCAAATAGCTCAGCAGATTCAAACAACCGCTTAGGCAGATGCAGGGGCTGGGAGTTCGATCCCTGGCCTGCCATGCCAGCCCCGCCCCCAGGGCACACTGAAGTGGTAATTGAGACGAGGGGTGGTGGTGCACACCTGTAATCCCAGCACTTGGGAGTCTGAAAAACGGGAGAATCTGATCTATGCAGTGAGATTCTGTAGACTCAGTCCTAAAAAAAAAAAAAAAAAAAAAAAAAAAAATTCAGTGGACTGTTGTAAATTTGACACACAGATGTTTTCATACTAAAGGTGCAGAGGGGCTATGAGAGATTGTAGGTAGAGTAAGCAAATTGCATATACCTTGAGGTGTAGACCTTGCTCTGTCCTTTCGTACATAGCTTGCAGCTCCTCCTCAGCCAGGCAAGAACTGATGGAGCTCTCAGAATCATACAATGCCTGACAAACGAGAAAAATTTCAGAGCTCCACAGTTAGAGCTGCCCATGCTAACTTGGATCTATCTTTGCACACTCTCCAATACTATGTGTTTGGGTATAAGGTGATGAAGTGAAGCAATAAAATCTTGTTCTAGTAGCATACATGGTTTGAGAAAGCACCGGATTGAGTTCCAGAATAGTCCAGGCACTGAGCCCAGTGGTGTGCAGAGGAGGCATGCACGTGTGCTTCTCACCATTGTGTTTGTAGCCACACCAGATGGATTCCTTTTCGCTTCAGAGAGCACCTGGATTCTTCACAAACCAGGGTGTTGACTTATTAAAATTGTAAATAGAATACAAAAATTTAAACTACCTTGGTATCCAGGTAGGTAAATGTGGAAGCCCTGGCTAAAGATCAATGCTTACAGTGTGGGAAAGAGCCTTCCAGGGGAGGATGTGCTGAGACTTTGCTCTCTGGAGTTTGTGCATCATTTACAGCAAAGGAGAAATACCTTGCTTATAGATGGGAGAGTGGTGGATTAGCATTGCATAATGTGCTGAAGTTTCTATCTGGAATGATGCATGTGATTTGTACACTTGGTATAAGAAAAACATCAGTTCGAGCTCCTCCTCTAACTTGCTTGACATGACATGTTCTGACATACCTCAAACTTATGTGCCTTCAATTATCTTTTAAATAGCAGAGCTATATTTATATTTAAAATGAGCTTGTTTACTTTGGAAGGCTGATGAGAAGAATAAGCATGCCATTTCTATCATCTGAGATGTCTACTTCAGCTATGTGGAGACAGTGTTCAGTTTTTGTAGAGGGATTAGCATTTGGAGATACCCAGTTATCCAAACGAAGGCACTGTGGCTTCTTGAGCCCTTAGAATGCTCCTATTTTGGGAGTGGCTGGATTTCAGATTTGCTTTACAGTTAAAAAAAAAAAATCAGACTTGGTTCTCTAGGATGATCATCTGCCAGCTTCTGCGTTTGAAAAGATAGCTGGAAAGCTTGAGGGGATGTGTGGGTATTTGGACAAATAGCCTTGGGTGTTACAGCTGGCTTCATATTTTGAGGGCTGGTTGAATCTTCTTACAGAGAACAGCCATGTTCTGATCATGCAGTTTCTTTAAAATTCTTTTCCCAGTGTGCCAGCTATTAGTTCCCTTTGTGGCAACATGCTCTCTTGAACATCGCCAACCTGGCAGCTACTCTTCAAATGCAGTACAGCCCCCAAAGGGAAAATACTTGATTATCACTTATATGGGTAATTACAGATATTTTTGGTGTAATTTATGAAATTATAGGAAGTTGAGTTTTTCTTAGTTGTGGGTTTTGACTACAACAGAAAGTTGTCTGACTAGTTCCAGTACCTGGCTCTCAAATCTCTTGTAAACTGAAGCTGTATTTGTGTCTCCATAATTTGAGCAGACTGTGGGTGGAGAGGAAGAGTTTAAACTTGAAAAGAGAGGAGGATTCTGGAGGCATTTTTGTCTTAGTGTTGCTTAAGTGTTTTCTTGTTTGTAAACTCTGTCCCCCAATTCGGATTCCATAGCTGACTAACAGTTTACATGTCTAAAAATAATTATTGTGAGATTAAAGAGGAAGCTATTTCTCTGTCTTTTCCAACAGTGTACTAGTTTGTACACAAAATGTTAGCTACACCAGGTGAAACCACAATTAAAATGCAAGTAAAGAAGAAAGTGATGCATCTTAGTTGTGCTTCACTCCAAATATGGGACTCCTTTTGCAAGGATGGTAACAAGTCATCCTCCTCTTAATTCACACTTTTTGTTGTCTTCTGCATAGAAGAGGTTAAAGTAAATCACTAGAGTGTAACAGAGTTGAACGTACTATTTGAAACGCAGTCTGTGTGTCAACCATGAACATGTGCATATCGAAACTCTCCACATAAGGCATAATCAGTGTTTGGCAATACAGTTTTTGATTGAAATAAAATATAGCTTCTCCATATGAACCAAAAGTAGAGAAATTTAAAACTCACATGGGATTCACCTGGTATAGTTAACTTAGATAAGATGATATAGGACAAAGTCAACAAGTTGTTTTTTTTTTCCCCATACTTAGAAAAAAGAAACTATCTTTGGCAGAAATATAAGTGAAAGGAATTTCTAAATTGCCCCAAGAAAGAGAGGTGGCAGTTGTTATTATTATTGGTATTTTAAGGAAGAAATCTTCAGAAACATCTTAACAAGATCAATTATCTCATAAACAGAAAAAAAAATATTTGTAGTTTTTGTCCCAACACTTCTGGTAAATGAAATGATGTGTAACACTGGGCCAGTAGATCCACAAGCAGTCTTTGCTTTGAGGGTTCCTGCCTATTTTTCTGTATGGACACTTGTGGCTTCTTATTTCTGCTAATGCACTGAAATAAAAATTTCTATTTTACTTATTTTTTGATATCAAAGTAATGATATATTTAAATAAATAGTTTAAATTATTAATTTGAATATATGTTAATGTATAGGCAATTAAAATTTATTATTTTCATAATAAGGTAACATAAACTTAATGGTAATGTTCCTAGATGGAAACAGTAATACGTACTGCAGATTACTTATAAAATATAAGATGGCAGAAAGAAACTATGACAGTGAATAGCTACTATCTTAATCACTTTCCCATGGCTGGGACAAAATACGCAGCACCTAAAAACTCAATCAAGAGAGCTTTAACTCATAGTTTCAGAGGGTTTAGTCCATAGTTACCTGATTCCAAAGAAGAAATAATATAATAGAAGGTCCAGGTGAAGGAAGACTACTTACCTTTTGGGAAATAGGAAGCAAGAAGAGAAGAGCTGGGGACAAGTATATCCTGATCCAGGTCACTTTCCAGTAGCCCACCACCTACCAGGCCCTACCTAATAATAGGATGTTCAGCCATGAACTCATACATGGGTGAATCCCCTGCTGAGCATAGTACCCCCAGGACCCGTTGCCTCCTACAAGTCTTATCTGTGGAAGGATGAAACTATTGGGGGACTATTTTTTTCTTTTTTTGGAGCTGGGGACTGAACTCAGGCCCTTGCATTTACCAGGGAAGTGCTTATTCTACTGAACCATCTCCCTGGCCCCAAGGGGGACATTCTAGATTAACCCACAACAATGATATAGCTCTAATTTCTATAGATTAAAATCAAAATGGATCAAATCCATTTCTAAGAGTCCATTAGATATACAGACCTAAGCAAGAAGACCTTCAACATATAACCGAGCTGTCATTTGTGTTACTGCAGTTGTTTCTGGCCAATCCTCTATGGCTCTGAAAACTGGCTTTGACACTGTAGGATTGTCTTGCTTTTGCTGCCCCCTCTCCTGCTCTGGGCCCATGAAGAACATGACTGTTAATTTTAATTCAGATTTCCCCTTGGAGTTCAAGTCTTATACTTCCTAGCACCCAACATTTTACTTCCTCTGTATGAATTTTCTTTGAAAATACCATGATTCAAAAGTCTAGAGGAAAATTGGTATGGAGGCTTTAGGGTATGACTCACAGCAGTGTCTGTCTCTGAACTGTGTTAGTCACTTTTCTTGTTGATGAGACACAATACCTGACTCCCAAAAATTAAAGAAGAGGCTTATTATGGCTTACATTTCCATCCACAGTTGGCTGACTCCATGGCAGGATGCTACCATGGAGGTGCCTGGTGGAGGAGAGTTGTTCATGGAATTGCAGACCATAGCAAACAGAGAGATTAAGGGTGGAGGGAAATCTCTAACTGCCTCCAAGCCCCACCCATGGAACATACCTATAACTAAATGCCAGCCCCTAATAACAAGTCAGATATGAACTCCTATAATACAATCACTTTCCAAAAGCTTCAGATTAGGATTTATCAGGCTTTGGAGGGTCATCTAGACTATAGTGCTCTACTCCTGACTCCAAAAAGCTTATGTGCATACCTGTGAGCCTCTGAAAATTAAAAAGAAAGTTAAATACTATTGACACAAAGTGTAACAGGATAAGTGTTCCTAGTCCAAAAGAGAGAAATAGGGGAATAGAAACCAGGACCAAAGCAAGACTAGAACTCAGAAGGGCAAACATGAAGTCTCGTTTCTCCATGCCCAGGTGTACTAGCATCTGGAGGATGTTGTAGTGAAGTGTGAACTCCAGAAGGCTTGGGAAGACCCATCACTACCAAAGTGCTGGTGATTTCCCTTGGGCTGGCTTTGCTCATTTCTCATAACTTTCTGGAGATGTTCCACACTCCTCACTTCTCACACTTTTTGTGGGGTCCACTGGACTTTTGGCTTACTCTCAAGTTCATGCACTAGCCTCTCACAGATGCTCCGCCTGGCTTCCCAAGCCTTCTTCTGAAACCTGGATGGAAGCTCCCATGATCCTTTAACTCTCATATTCCACATGCGTATAAAACTGTTATTGCTTAGATGATGGTAAGACCTGCTACTAGCTCCAGAAATAACCAACCACTTTCCATCATGGCTGTCAGATCTTTGAAGTTCCTGTATGGCTGAACACTGTGAACAAGGTCCTGCATAGTCAATTTCTTAGGAAACTTTTCTCAAGTAAGGGGTCCAGGGGCTCTTTTCTCAAGGTAGTCTTTTCACTTTTTCGTTCAGGAGTCTATGAACAATAGGGTCTTTCAGATTTCTCCCATGCATTCAAGGCATCCTTTGTATTGTTCCAGTGTAAAATATGTGGCTTCTTTTTAATACTATTTTTTTTCAGTAACCAAACTCTCTTCTCCAACTTTATAAATCAACTTTACATGGGATTCCTTTCTGATAAAGCTCAAAATATTTAAACTTACTGAGCTGTTCCATTTGCTCTTAATTCTCAATGTTGAGCTGATAAAAAGTCCCACAAAATAGCCATGTCACAGTCTGAATGTTGGGCTACCTTAAAACTTTCTTCACCAGATTAATTGGTCTGCCACCCTTAATCTCAGCCCCCCCACAAAGTCTGAGGCCATGACAAAACTGCAGACAAATTTTCTGCCAGAGCATAATACACATGATAAGGAGCCAACCTGCCAGTGTACTGCTTCTTTCCAGCTGAAACTTCCTGACACCAGTCTTTACCAGCTACATTACTAAGAACATTTTGGTCTTCTGAGCTCTGACTACAGTCTCTTATAGCGTTTGGCTTATAGAATTCTGGGGCTGCCTCTCCAGCTGGCATCTCCAGGCCTTTCCAAAGTCTCACCTTGAGCCAGTTCCAGAGTCCTCTAGATCACATGGTCAAGTACAATCAGAGCAATGAACCTACTTCTCTAATATAAACATCTATCTAAATCACTTTCTTCATTGTTGAGAAATAATATCTGATGCCTTCAGTTTAAATAAGGACAGGTTTATCTTGGCTCACATTTCAGTCAACAGTGGGTTGGCTCCACAGCAGGATGGGATGGTGGAGGTACATGACAAAGGAGAGCTGCTCATGACATGGCAGATGGAAAGCAGAGAAATCGGGGGTGGAGCTGGGCAGAAGATAAACCCTTCCAGGACGTAATACAGAGACTTGCCTCTTTTGACCAGACCCTGACTCCTAATCACCAGTCAGCTATAAGTTCTGATCATTCAGTAACCTCCCATAACTCCTACCTTTGAGCTCATGAGACTTTGGGGGACCATCTAGATATGAACTGTAACAGTACCTCTAGGAAAGCTATTTATATGTTAGAGTTGTAGATTTTTCCCAACCTGGCTATCATCTATCTATCTATCTATCTATCTATCTATCTATCTATCTATCTATCTATCTAATCTATCTATCTTTCCACCCTATAGAATATTTGTGTTCATCCAAAATTTGTGTGTTGACACTCTGATCCTGCAATGTGATGGTTATTTGGAGATGGAGATCTTTCAGAAGAAGTATTTCATGAGGGTAGAACACTCTAGAATGACAATAGTGCCTTCAAAAGAAGAGATAAGAGAGGTCTTCTCCTCCCTTCCCTTCTTCTTTTTGCTCCTCTCATCCCTTGTTAACTCTCTCCTTTCTGTTATATGTGAGGTTACAAGAAGGCTGAAAACCATGGAGAGAACCCTATCCAAAACTGACCTCTGGCCATGCTGGCATCTTGATCTTGGTCTTTGGCATCGCAGAGCTGTGAGAAAAACATTTCTGAGGTATAAGCCTCTCAGTGCTGAGGAGACTCAAACTGATGAGGACACTATACCATTTTTAAAACAATTGTTTATTTGTGTTTTAAGTTAAAGAGTGAAAAACAGAAGCAAAAACAAATAGAAAAAAATGACATAAACAGGGTAACATACAACAATACATATATTACAGATTTTCAAAACAGGGATATCTAAATAAAATAAAACAATCCAACACAGATCAGCAGTCCACAATAGAAGCAGGTTATCCACAGAAGTTGTTGACTTCAGCCATTCACAGCTCAGTATATTAATAGGACTTTATTTACCTCCATTTTTGTACTCTTCTACTGGATGGTTAAGACTGAATTAAAGCACGACATATATAATAAGCAATGTAACTTTTTTATCATATAAGGTCAGTCAGATACACTTAGGATTTATCTTGTAACCCTGTACTGCTCTTTGTAGATCCCTTGTCAGTGTCAGCCATGTGAATGAGTCACGGCCATTGCTTGACCAATTTTCTCTCTGTGGAAGCCTGTCAGAAAATTTTCTCTCCATGTAACTCCCCTTAGGCACACTATACATCATAAATCGCATTCCTCTGTGGCCCCATAATCTCCTTGATCAGAAAATTTGGGGCACTACTGAGTTACATGATGTTACAATACAGGTTCTCCTATGTCTTGAGTATTCACTGACCTTGAAAGTCTTGGGCCAAAATGTTGGCTGACCTTGCAGCCTTTCCTTTTCTCCAATTTTTTGATCTGCAAACTTAGGTTGTTAACCCTCCAGAAGAGGAGCTTATTATTACCCTGAAACATATGCAGTTCAGTTTACCCACACTATTAGTCTAAGTATCAGACATCATAGGCGTAACATGGAACATGTATTTTCCATCAAGTATTGAGATACTAAACTCTAAGTCCATACAGAATATGAAGAAGAAAAAAAATTAAAAAAATAAGAATAAAAACTTACATACATTTACATAGATATTTAGCAATCCATCCTGTAGTGGGACTGTCTTGTGATTTTTTTGCCTTAATTTTTACTTATTACCCTTTAAAAAAGGGAAGTATAGTAATAGTTGGTAAGTCATGACAAGAAGTACATATTTAGAGGACCAGAATGACAGGCATTTGAAGCACAACCCTTCTATTACACTTTGTTAAATTCAGTGCAGTTGCTTGGTTCACAGGTATCAGCATATATAGTTAGTTGGGGTGAGAATCTTACCACTTAACTGCCAGTTTCAAAAATCTCTTAATGTTTCTCAGGATCATTGTCTTACCCATCTAGTGTGTCCAAATGAATGGTTTTGCCTCTGTTATGTTTCTCAGTATATCTCCTTGCCTTCTCCTCATTGTCCAATCCTCAAGTTCTCACTTTCCTTTTAATTGTGTTATACATTTCTATTTGCAATTCTTCTCTTGAGTTATACTAGGGAGACTACATGATATTTGCACATGTGGGTCTGGTTTATTTTGCTTATAAATATGTCTTCAAGTGCCATCCACTTAAATATGAAAGCTTCAAGTTTGTCATTCTTTATAGCTGAGTAATACTCCATTATATAAAAATACCACATCTTTTTCAACCATTTCTCATGTGATGGACATCTTGCTTGTTTCCAAGATTTGTCTATCACAAATTGTGCTGCTATAAACATAGGTACACATATATTCCTATGCTATGATATTTTCAGTTCCTCCGGGAAAATTCCCAGTAGGGGGATAGCTGGGTTGTTTGGGATTTCTAGTCCTAGTTTTTTAAGGAGTCACCACACTGATTTCCATAATGGTTGCATCAGTCTACATTCCCACCAGCAGAGGAGGCGTGTTCCCTTTTCCCCACAACCTCTCCAATATTTTTTGTTTGATTTTTTTATGATAGCCATTCTTTCTGGGGTGAGATAATATCTCAGTGATGATTTAATTTGCATTTCACAGATGGCTAGTGATGTGGAATATTTTTCATATATTCACTCGCTTCTTTAATTTCGTCCTCTGAGAAGTGTGTGTTCATCTCAGATGCCCATTTCTGGATTTGGTCTTTAAATTTAGGGGCCCTGATATTTTTTAGTTCTTTATAAATCCTAGAGAGCAGACCTTTGTCTGAGTGCTTACAAGTTAGGATTTTTTCCAAAATTTGTGGTTTTCTTTTCACTTTGTTGGTAATTACCTTTGACGTGCAAAAACTTCTCAATAACAGGTGGTCCCAGTCGTTAATTCTTTCAAGTGTGTCCTGTGCGAATACTTGTTTGTTCATGAACTCTTTGTCTACCCCTACATCTTCAAGAGTTATTTCTACTTTCTCTTCCAGGAGATTTAGTGTTTCTGTTTTAATGTTAAGATTTTTAATCCCATTTTGACTTTAGCTTAGTGCATAGTGATAGACCTGGGTGAAGTTTTAGTTTTCGACATGTGGAGAGCCAATTTTTCCAGCACTATTTGTTAAAGAGGCTATCTTGCTTCTAGTAAGTGTGTTTGGCCCTTTTGTCAAAGATGAAGTGGTTGACTGTGTTCCTAGAGGCCTCCACATCTTCTAGTCTGTTCCATTGGTCCTCAGGTCTATTTTGTTGCCAATACCATGCTGATTTTGTCACAGTAGCTTTGTAGTATAATTTCAAGTCAGGACTTGTGATGCCTCCTGTCTTGTGTTTGTTGGCCAGGATTGCCTTTGTTATTCTAGGTCTTTTCTGGTTCCAAATAAATTGTAGGAATGATTTCTCTAGGTCTAGGAGGCATTTTGTTGGTACTTTGATAGGGATTGCATTGAATCTGTACAACAATTTTGGGAGTATGGCCATCTTCATGATGTTGGTTCTTCCTATCCAGGAGCAGCATATATCTTTCCATTTTCTGAAATCCTCTATGATCTCTTTTTTTCTGAGTACTATAATTTTCCATGAAAAGATCTTTAACTTCTTTAGTTAGATGAATTCCAAGGTATTTTATTTTCTGCCATGCTATTGTAAAAGGTGTTGTTTCTCTAATTTCCCTCTCAGTGTGTTTGTTACCTGTGTAGAGGAATGTTATTGAGTTTTGGGTACTGACTTTGTATCCCGCAATGCTACTGAATTAGTGTATCAATTCTAGTAGTTTCTTGGTGGTTTTTTGGGTCTTCTAAGTAAAGTATCATGTCATCTGCAAATGATTATAATTTAAATTTCTCTTTACCTATTATCTCTTTTTGTTCTTCCTCTTATTTTTTGGCTGTACCTAATGATTCCAAAACTATATTGAATAGGAGGGGTGATAGAGGGCATCCTTGTCTGTACCAGATTTAAGAATAAAAGATTTTAGTTTTTCCCCATTTCAAATTATATTAGCCATTGGGTTGTCATAGATGGCTTTTATCAAATTGAAGTAGAGACCTATTCCAATTTTCTGAAGGATGTTGAACATGAATCAGTGTTGGATTTTGTCAAAAGCTTTTTCTGCATCAATTGAGAGGATCATGTGGTTTTTAGTTTTCACTCCATTGATATAGTGTATTACATTTTTAGATTTTCGAATATTGAACCATCCTTGCATCCCTGGGATGAATCCCACCTGGTCATGATGTATGATCTTCTTGATGAATCTTCTGTATTCTGTTTAGTAGGATTTTATTGAGGATTTTTGCATCTATGTCCATGAGGGAGATTGGCCTGTAGTTTTAGTTGTGTCTTTCTCTGGTTTTGGTATTAGTATAACTCTGGTTTCCAGGAATGATTTTGGGAAGACAGCTTCCTTTTCAATTTCATTGAAGAGTTGGAGAACTGTATGGATCATATCTTCTGTAAATTTCATGTACAATTCAACTGTGAATCCATCAGGACCTGAACTTTTCTTTGTTGGCAGGCTTTTGTTACATTTTGCATTTCATTGGCTGTTATTGAGAGTTGTTATATCTTCTTGATTCAGTTTTGGTAATTTGTACCTTTCTAGGAATCTGTCCATTTCATCTGTGTCTTCTATTCTGTGAGTGTAAAGATTCTCAAAGTAGCTACTGATAATCTTCTGAATTTCCACTGGGTCTGTGGTGATTATACCCTTTTCATTGCTTATTGCTTGTATTTGAATTTTTTCTTTCCTCTTTTAGATGAGGTTAGCTAGTGGCTTATTAATTTTATTTAGTCTTTCAAAGAACCTGCTTTTTGATTTGTGGATTCTTTGAACTGCTTTCTTTGTCTCAATTTAATTAATTTCTGCTCTAATATTTATGATTTCTTCCCAACTTTGGGCTCTTCGTTTGGTTTGCTCTTCCTTGTCTAGATGTTGGAGGTGTCACATTAGTTTGTTTATTTGTTCCTGTTCTGTTTTTCTAATGTGTGAATTCATAGCGATGAATTTCCCTTGGAGAACTGCTTTTGTTGCGCCTCATAAATTCTGATAAGTGTGGTTGGAATTTTCATTGAATTGTAGATATTGTTGAATTTCCTGTTTAATATCATCTGTAGCCCATTGATTGCTGAGTAGGGTGTTATTTAATTGTTTTTCTGCTGTCTTTTCTCATTTATTTCTAGTTTCATCGCACTGTGGTCAGATAATATGCATGGGATAATTTCTGTTTTCTTGCATGTACTTTAGCATGACCTATGGACCAGTATGTGGTGTTTTTTTAGAAAATGACCCATGTGCAGCTGAAAAAAGTGTGTATTCAGCTGTGGTTGGGTCGAACCATAGCTATATATTTTTTTTTGTCAATTTCTTCTTTAGAGGTAGCTATTAATTCTTTTACTCCAGAGCTTTTTCCAAACTTGGTTTCCTCCATATATTTCTGGAACTGATTCTCTGCTTCAGATGCTATGATTTCAAAGATTTCTTTTTTTTTTTTTATTTCAGAAATTATTTCTGCTTTGAGAAATAATTTCTGAAATAAAAAAGTAAACTTCCTCTTTACTTTTCTACTCTTGTTTCTTTGCTTATGACGCTGTTAATTCATATGTTTCAGATGGAATAGTGTTCTCTGCACTTGTTCTGGGTGGGCATTGGGTTTCCCCCATACGTTTCTGAATTTGATTCATTACTTCGGGTGCTATGTATTCAAAATTTTCTTTTTTTATTTCAGGTGTTAATTCTGGTCTGAATTCCTCTATGCCTTTCTGCTGTTGTTTGTTTGCTTCAGAATCTGTTCCTTCAGTTTTGCTGAGCTAGTGTCCTCTGCACTTATCATTGGTGGGCTCAAGGCCTGAGACTGCATTTGGCTCCTTGTTTTTATCATGACTTATAGCTCTAATCTCTGACCTTTGGTGTAGAGTTTTGATGCAGTTCTAACCTTAGCATCTTATGAAATTCAAGTATTGTTACACTAAGTTCTAGTTTATGTAGTTGTGCCTGGCATGGGTCTGGCTGCTGTGCTCACCTCCTTCCTGTTGCTGTTCTTGGAGGTGAGCCTGTTGTGCCCCTTTGACAAGATGCTTGCTCCTGGATTAGCTGTGTGGTTTTGACCCTAGTCTCAGTGCAGGGACTTCAGCTGCAGTATTTCACCCCAGGCCTTTATGCCAGGCCTGGGCTGGGTGTGGAAGGTTATGGGGGGGGGCAGAGGAGCACAGAAACTCTCTCATACACTCACCAGTCCTGAGCTTTGGCAGGTCTGCAGGGCTCCCAAAAGGGTGGTGGATGTTCTCACTCACAGGGTGGGCTGTGCTGGTTCTGAGGCTGCAGGGCAGGACCGGAGAACACTGGGAAAGGTCTCTCTAGTGTGGCAGGCCTGGAAGTTCTCACTCAGGGTGGGCTGTGCTGGGTCTGGAGAGGGAGGGCAGGAGAATGCTGGGAAAGCCATGGTACATTTTTAAGTGGGTATTTTCTTGAAAGTGCTGAGGGCCCAGGCATGCAGGACAGAGGCACTCTAGTGAGCTCATCTGGGGCTTCATCTTTTATTCCTAGAGCTTAGTAGCTATCTCAACCAGTTGGTAGGCTATTTATTTAGACATTTAAAGATGTAGAGGGACTTCCTAGAAAGAAATCACTAACTTGGGACACTTTGCTCTTTTAGTTGCAGTTGTTGAATTCTACAGGGTGGACTTGGGGTAACACTAACCATGCCATGTCAACAAGGCACAAAGAAACACTGATATGTGTTAACAAATATATTAAACAACTCAACTGGAGGGAAAGTGTTGGGCAGGCAAAGGTAGTGGGGAAGATTGGCTCTGGTTCTACAAGGAACTCTGCTCAGAGCCTGTCTAAACTCTCCTGTGATTGCGCTGACCACTTTCCTGGTGATATAGTGGGCATGAGAGTAAATTCAAAGGACTGAGCTTTGGCATTGAAGCCCATTTGACCTGGGTGATCCTCCTCATACCGAGAAGCTCTTTTCTTTGGAACAGTCTGAGCTAGAAGTTCTGGGAAGGGTCAGAGTACGTGTTGCCTTTCAAATTTTCCTCTCTGGGCTCCACTGGCTCTTGCTGTAAGTAGCCACAGTGCTAAGCATGGGCAGAAAAAGCCCGAAGATGACACACGCAAGCACCTTTAAGGTGGCACCAAGCACAAATATTGTCATGGTTTGGGCTTTTCCAAGGGGGACAATAAAATACAGGACACATTTTTTTTTTTTTTTTTTTTTGGTGAAACCAGAGGACACATAATTTATAGAATTATTTTTATAATGAATCACCCAAAGAATCATACACAAAGAGTCCAGGAAATCTGTTCACACTAAAGAACTAAGACTACATCTGGACCTGGACCTTACAATAATGTCCTGCATGAGTCCAGCTGAAGGCCTAGAGACCATAACAATGCTTCTCACAAGTCTAACTGGAGTTCTGACATCTATGACAATGTCCTGCAAGCTTTCTTCACAAATTGCTATGGAAAGGTCCAACATTCAGGCGTGGAAGCTAGAAAATCTGTGCTAGCAAGGTAAGGGATCTGTGCTAGCAGGCTGAGGAATTTGAACTAGATCCAGGAAGCAATACTCCACGTAAGCACCAGAGCTCCCCTGAAAAGTGCCACAGCCATCCTCCATGACAGTGAGGTTCCAGGCTCTTCTGACAATGAGGAAAACTAAGTTTCCATCAGGAAATACAACATCTGAAGCTTCTCTAGGAGACTGAGCTGTGCTTCATCTTCCCCTCCAGAGCCAGGAGGTAATGCTCAAGATGAGGACCAGAGCTCCCCCAAAGTGAACCACAGCCATTCTCTAACAATGAGCTCCTGAGCTTCTCCTCCAACAAGAATAGCAGAGTTCACCAATAAACCCAGCACGACAAGGTCACCCAGCAGAACAGTCCAGGAGGACCAACAGCTTCCAACATCTCCTAGAAGTTTCTCCAAACATTTTCCCTAACAGCTTCTTGCTTTCTCCTCCAGTTCTACCTCTTACGCTGCTGGCAACAATTCTCGTATGAGCCTCCTACACCCAGCACCACCCTAGTTCAGTTCATCTTGGTGTAACAAGTTGACCACCAGCTGGCACCCACCACAGACACCAAGTGTGATGGAAGGACGTTGCCTAGAAGGGGATGCATGTTGTTGAGTCTCAACATGATGAGAACTATCCTTGTTAAAGCTTCGTGCAGAATAAGCTCTGTGGGAATGATTGGACAAGACTGGGGTGACAAATTAAGAACAGACTAGGAGACCTGGAATTGTATTTCAAAGTTCTTTTGTCAAGTTACATTGTGTCTGAAGAAGACCTGAGTTACACATTTGTACTCATTGACCACAGGCAAAATGTTTCACTGAGGCTGTTGCACCATATCATTCAAGGTTTTTTGGAATTGTGAGTCTGAATAACTTCTTAAGGATAGGATGAGATACATTCTGTAAAGTGCTCACAAGGAACCAATAAAAAAGCAGACACAGCACACGCTTCAGTTGCAAACGTGACTTCAGTGTGCACCTGGGGAAGACAGGAGGGCCTGCAGTCAGAGACACTGTGCTCAAGGCTGAGTTCTTTTCTTTCTGGATGTGTAATTTTGCTCCATGAGATAGACTTCCAAATTTTCAGAGCCTCAGTTTCTTCATGTGTAAGACAGGGATTATCAGAGCAGAGTACTTGTAAAGATTAAGCAAGATCAGAGTATCAGGCAATCTGAGCAATAAGCACACAGGTCCAGGTGGTTATTGTAATGATTTCTATGTCAGCAAATTCATTCAGCTTCTCATTTCATCAGGTTTTAAATTTATACCATGGCTGCTTGATGGTGATTTTGAGAGAATCTTCCTATTAAAAAAGTCCACAGGAAAAGGAACAGAAACCACTGCAGCACCATCTTTCTCCATGTGTCCTTGTGCAGTTATTGCTTGGCAGCTGCATATTCGCTCATAGTAGTCACCTTCCAAAAATGCAAGGTGTTAAAGTAAATGATCTATATGCACATTGCTTTGATAACTCCCAGAAGTCCATGTGAGTAGCATCAGAATAAATACTTTTATAAGTAATATCTCTAAATGATTTTGTGTAGAGAGCTGTGCACAGCCACACCTTAAAGACAGCGCTGGCTTCCACCTTCCACCCCCACCTGGGGGTGAGTGCTCTCCATAGCAAACAACTTCTCATTTGGCTAAGGCTAAGACTAGGGCGTTGCTTCCGTGTACCTGGACCTATCGGCTGTGCCCACGTGTCACTCCAGGGTTGGACGCCTTGTGGTATATAGCTTGGGGCGGGCTTGCCCAGGGAAGAGAGACTAAGAGCAGCAGCAGAGCAGTAGCGGCGGAGGAGCAGTGGAGGAGCGGAGCAGGCAAGCAGAAGAAGATTGTATAGGGGTCCTGAATAGTGACTTTTTTTTTTTTTTTTTTTTTTT
>PVKA01018712.1:0-43318 GCA_004027165.1 Ctenomys sociabilis
AATAATTATTGAATCTTTGATATAATTCAGCTATAAAAAAACCTGTAAATATAATTTCATGTATGCACCTTGTACAGTACCAAAACGTTATGAAAACAGTTTGCAATGTATTAATTCATCGACTTTGTATGGTTAAGGTGTCTTGAAACTGTCTGATTGACATTTGTATTTTAATAAAATAAAAATAAATGGAAAAAAAAAAAAAAGAAAAACAAAGCCCCAACAAACCTAGACTACATGGAACAAAATTTTCTTTTTCAAACAAAGGGCTTTAGAGAAGGAAAGAGAGAGAGGCTTTTAATGAGATTCATTGATTTTGAGATCAGAGGTAAGCAAATTTTGCAGCAAAAGTCCAATATGGCAATTTTAGTCCTCAGGCAGCCAATTAATCTATCCTTCCCAATTGGTCTGATGCTTATGACCCTATGCAGTGTCTTTTTTTGTTTGTTTTAATGAGTATTTTAAGTAAAGAAGACCAATTCTGGCTCCTCCTGCACTTTATAAGCTCTGCTGGCTGAGCTTTTCAAATGCTCTAGAATATAGTTCTAGGCTTTTCCTTTCTATTTTGAAGACATCATATCTTCAAAATTGTTTTTGGAACCAGTAGTTAGGAACACATGCTGAGTCTCAAATTCAATTTCCAAATCTGAAACATAGTAGGTTAGAAGATTTAAGTACCTTGCCCAAGGCCACACACAGAATAAGTGACATGACAGGGGTCTGAATCAAGACAATCTGGCTCCAGGATAGATGGGCAGTCACCATTCTGAGGGGCCTCCCATTTCCTGTACTACTGCTCCTTTATGACCACTATCACTGCCATCTTTCCCACTAGCCTAGTCATCAAAAAGTAACACTATGGACATTAAAACAATTTTTAATTTATATTCTTAAATTACAAAATGCCACATCGACCAAATGCCATCCAATAAGCAACTGCTATATTCATTAATTTTTCTAAGCTATTCTAGTGAAATGGGGAAGAAAACATTATAAACCTTATTTGACAAATGGCGGAATTCAGCTAAAAATGATCCTGCTTCCTAGTATCACTCGGTGACTGAGAGGCAGATACAGAACAGATGATACTCAACTCTATTCACTCAGCATGATCACTCATCTTAAAAATATTTAAGCTTCTCAAATAAAAACAGGTATACTGTTTCCAGCCATCTGATCTACCTGGAGAAAAAACAAAGCCAAGCTGCCTTGCTAAGCACACTGGAATAAATAAAGCATTAAGACATGAGTAAGGACCTATCATAAAGAATTCCCACATTGTGTCTGTAGTCAGCATAATAACTACAGCATTTCTTTTCATTCTGCATTCAGCCTGTGTAATTCAGTGAAACCTTAAAAGTGACAAATGAATGTGAAAAAGAGCTGACATCTCTTCCAAGATGTGAGAAGATGCCAGAAGGACTCTAAGAAAGTGCAATGACAGCTGAATTGGAGGAGGGCAGGATTTAAAAAGCAACTCGCCACTTGTTTTTTTTCTTTTTGGGGGGTTTTGTTTTGTTTTTATGTCTTCCATTTATATTAAAAAGGTAACAGAAACAACCTGTGATGGTATTAAAAAAGAAAAAATTAAGCAAATTGATTCTTCACTGTACAGTTAGCATTCCAAAAAATGGTCTAAAAAAAAATAAGTAACTTTCAAATATATCACTAAGATGTGTGATCTGAACCTTACTGGCAAACATTTTTAGCCATTTCAAAAACATAAGAAAGAAACATTTTCAAAGATTCTACTCCATCTTTTAAAGGGTCTGAAAAATTCCTAAAGTGCTGCAATATGCACAATTGCCAAAATTTTACTAAAACAAACCTCTTAAAATTAATAAATTACCTGTCAAATCCCATAAAAACAGATGGTCACTTGGAGACAGGAAATGCTGTTACCATTCTGCTCTACACAGCTGTTCGGATGAGGAAAAGGCTATTCCATTTTCCATAATATACAATAAACCTGGTGGAAGAGTTCCAATCTTATGCATAAAAATGAAAACTTGATGCAGCTGCCTCGGTTACACATCTGGTTATTGTTGAGTAAATGTTTTTAATAGTAAAAAAAAATTTATACTAAACAAAAACTAAAATTGGTTTCTGTTTTCTCTTAAATGGCATGGTAAAGTTCTCTGCTGTCAAAAGATTTTAAATTGCTCAGTGTTCCTAAACTGAGCTACCCTGTTATGCTATTTAACACAATTAAGAATTTACTAGTGAATTCCTCTCAATAAGAAAGTACACACAGCTCCAATCATTCCTTTTTGTTATTACTTTCAAGAAGGTGTTTCTGTAATTTTATCAGAAATCTAACACATGAAACAATAAGTCAACACAACATTAATGTCACACATCTGAAATGAGATTTTGATTTGTTAGTCTCTAACGCATTACTTACATTACTATAAATCATGTGAAGACGAAGACATGTGGCCCCTAAGAACTGTTATGAAATAAGCAATACCAAAAAATGTCTGTATTTATGCTCAGAGCTCTTTTAGCTCTATAATTTTGAGCAAAAGACATGAGATTTGATAGTCAAATATATGACCTTTTTTTTTTCAGACTACTTGCCAGGACTGCCAATGTATAAATCTTCAAAGTGACCACAACACAAATCTATGACAGTTAAATGTTGTCAGAGACAAAGAATCTGTATGAGAGGGGGATCCACATAACACTGGTAAAATGATTAAATTTTGAATATGTCACTATGAGGCAAATACTAAAAGTAGTGAATCCTATCAGAAAGTTTTACTACCTCTCCTCTGTTAAAATTTATAACAGATCCCACTGGAATAGTCTCGAAATGCTTCCACGTCCTCTAAGGTCCCAAAGATCATCTTCCTGTCCCTGGTGGCCACAGAGTTCCTTAATCATACATCTCAAACAGTTACAAGGCTCTTCTCTTTAGATTTGCTTATAAGTGTTCAATATTCACATCTCTCCACAAGGCTGTTTCCCCATAACCACTAGTCACACTCATAGCCTTCCATCACTCCACTCTCCTGTATTTTCAAGAAACCAATGATGGCCTTAGGCCATTGTTTTATAAGTATCCATCCACATGTTCACTTTCTATCTCCTCTTACAAAAATTCAAAGGCTTTCCAAGAGATGTATATTCCAGTCACATTTCAAGCAGCAAATAATAAAAACAAAGTGAATAAAGGAATAAACTGTTTTCTACTACAGTAAAAAGCAGTGTGACTGCACTGAATAAACAATTAATTTGACCTAACTTATACCCTGGACATCCTATTACTGGCATAATACTGGATTTAATCATGGGATGGGATGAAGACTACTCCAGGCCAAGGGGATGACCCAGAGGCTATGCATGCTCTGTCATGTATCATCCCCCAAAGCTGCCCAAGTGGTCTACTGTGAGAGTTTTCTCAATCCCACCAAGACTAGGAATGCAAAATTCAATTCAGGGTTCCAGGTCATTATTCAATTTATGATGTATTATACTCTACCAGTCAATTAGCCTAGTTCATATACACATTAATAAAATTGTATTTGGAGCAGTATGTGGAATTGCATAATTATTTCTATTCCTGGTCCCACATGTAGAAATTGGTCTTCAGCTAAGTCCTTTAAGATCACTAGGTCTGAGTCCTCATTTGAGAAAGAAAAATAATTCCTGACCTATCAAATCTCAAATCATGAGAATAAGAAAGGAGGCTACATTTAAAAATTAATCACATTTTAAAAATATTTCCATTATCCTCTTTCCCACAAGGCTCCCGCAGATTTCCAGCTATTGAGAAACATATTATCCATGTCCAATCTCAAAAGAGTGCAGCCTTGGAGAAACTTTTGAACTACACAGGATTTGATTTTTTACTAGATAGTTTAAAGTGGTATTATTTAAATTGTTTCTGCTTCTAAAAAGTTTCATATTCTTTCCCACCAGCAAGATACTCTACTGAAAGGAATGAAATCTTTGTTTTTTTAATGCTAGAGATGGAAACCAAGATTCTGCACATGCTAGGTAACCTTGCTACCATTAAGCTATTCCACCAGCCCATTTTAAAAGGCTTAGCTATCCACTATCCTCCATTTTATTCATTCATTCATTCATTCATTCATTCATTCATTCATTCATTCGTTCATTTACTGGTATAACCAGGGATTGAACTCAGGCCCTTGTGCTTGACAGGGAAGCTCCTATCCTCCATTTACAAAAATTCTTCTACAATTATTTATAGTTATAGTGACATGCCAACTGAAAACTATTTACCCCACTGACTACAGACTTGCTTTCCAGGAAAAGTACATAATATACACTAGTGCTGTGCATTTATTGATCTCTAATCACTTGGTGAAATGAGCTGAACAAGAAGTATACCCATGGGGCTGGTTTAGATCTCTTGGGCTGTCTGTCTAGAAGTCTTTCGTCCCGCCTTGAGAAAGGATGATTTCAGAGAGTTAATAAATCAGGAGCAAAAAAAGAACACACGAGAAAACTAAGACAGATAGAGAAATTCAAAAAATTTAAAAAGAGCAGAAAGGTGAGTTGGCCAGAATAGAAAAACAGAGAAAATAGACTCTGGCTAATACAGGACAAGGCAAAACCAAGTAAAATTGTATGGACTAAGATTCAAAAATAACTTCATTTTATTATTTTTTAAAGAAGCACAAATTAGAATTAAAAGAGATAAAATTGCAAGTGATATACATTTTCACTTGACAAAGTAATATGAATTTCACAGAATTTGTTATAATACATAATGTTGTCTTCCAACTAGTTACTCATATTACCAGACATATGCATGTAAAATTGGAAAAAAAAAAAAAAAAGTATAAGAAATTAAGAAGACAAAAAAGACAAAATAATTTTTAAAAAAGACATGAAACAAATTAAAGGATTAACTGCTTCTTGCCACAGATCAGCAGAAATACCCAGGACAATTGTCCAAAACCCACTTACATGCATAGGTAAATCTCTTTCCCCCACTTCCTCTCCTGTCCTTCTCCTCAACTCAGTAACTCTTTCTTTTTGAATATGTTCATTCCTTTCTACCAGTGTCTATTGTACCCTTCAGAGTGCATTTTCTCTCTCAGTTTCTCACTAAGGAAAAAATAAGATGACTACACTGTGGGTCTGACTTATTTCACTTAAGAGTATGGTCTCTAGTTGCATCCATTTACTGACAAAAGATTCAAATTTATCCTGTTTTAGAGCTGAATTATACTGCATTGTGAAAAAATACTACATATTCCTTATCCATCATTCAGTTGATGGGCATCTGGGTTGTTTTCCAGAATTTAGCTATAACAAACTGTGCTGCTATAAACATGGGTGCACATATATCATTGTGGTATGAGGTTTTCAGTTCTTCTGTAAAAATACTAGATCCATGCCTATCACCATGCACAAAGCTAAAGTCAAAAAGGATCAGATATTTAAATATTAAAACAGAAACACTAAATCTTCTGGAGGAAAATGTATATAAAAATCTGAAAAACATAGGGGTAAACAGACTTCATAAAAACAAAACTGCATAGGAAATACTTCAAAGAATCAACAATGGAATCTCATCTTTATTAAGTTTCTGCATTTCAAAGCAAATCTCCAATAGAGTAAAAACATAACCAACAAACTGGGAAAAAGTTATAGCTGACTATCCCTCAGACAAAGACCTTCTTATCTAGAACAAACAAAGAATTAAAAAGAAAAAAAAAAAAATTCAGGCCCCTAAATTCAAAGACCCAATCCAAAAATGGGCATCAAATTGGGAGTTGAATATATAATGCTCAGAGGAAGGAATACAAATGGCAAGAAAACATGAAAAAATGTTCAAAAATATTCATTGATCATTTGAGAAATGAAAATTAAAACAACACTGAGCTTCCATCTCACCACAGAAAGAATGGCTAACATCAAGAAGCCAGACAAATTCTGGAGAGGCTGCGCAAAAAAAAAAAAAAAAAAAAAACCTTTTGCATTGTTGATGGGAGTTCAGACTGGTATAGCCACAATGAAAAGCAGTGTGGAGATTCCTTAGAAAGCTATGACTTATACTAGGTTTCTTTTACAAACTAGAGTAAGAAACACAGATCTCAGAAGGGTCTCATGAGGATTCTGTGAGACAAGGCAAACAAAACACTTAACAGTGTTTAGTAAGAAAACACCAAGTTCCCAAAACATGTCAGCCTTTGTATTTTCCACTACCTAGAGTAGATGCACAATAAATATTTGATGAGTACGTAAGTAAGTGAAAGCCTCAACTTCTGATAAAATGTGTTTTAGTTAGGGGAAAAATGTAAGTGTAAAACAAGATGAGTTTGTCTTCTAAAACACTGGGATATCAGATAGAATTTTCTATTCAATGTTCTATTCACTAGAATATGATTTCACTTTTCATAAATATGCCCACTGCCTTATTCTGTTCATGGAATAATCTAAAAACATGGAAGATGGGGTAATATAAAAACACAGAACTGGGCTGGCAAGATAGGTCAGTGGACTAAACACCTGCTTTGACAAGCATAGAGACCAGGGTTCCATCCCTGGCCCCACATGCCATGCTGGCCCCACCCCCACGATGCATTGAGCCAGTGATTGAGTCTGGGTGTGGTGGCACAAGCCTATAATCCCAGCACTGGAGAGACTGAAAAACACAAGGATCAATATGAGTCTGAGCTGCATATTGAGATCGTGTACCAAATAAATGAATGGAAAAATAAATAAATAAAACATAAAAACAGAACTAGTTAAATTTACAAAGCTATGTTATAGTAAAAGATACAGTGCACCATTAACTTCTTTTCTAAATACTCCCCTTGACTTTGAATGCCTTCATCTCATTTTTTTTTTTTTTTTGGTGTGTGTGTGTGTGTGTGTGTGTGTGTGTGTGTGTGTGTGTAACCCAGGATTGAACTCGGGCCCTTGCACTTGCCAGGGAAGCGCTTATTCCATTGAGCCATCTCCCTGGCCTTTATCTCACTGTTTTTGACACCTTCTGAAGGAGTTCTGGAGTCATCCTCTGTTGACTGTCTTAGTGAACGCTGCTACCAAGTGCCAGCCAATGAAAAAGCAGGCTTGAAAAGCATTACAGTGTGTTCCCATCTACTTTATTCACTGGACCTGGAATAATGTGACTTCTGTCTCTTCCCCAAAGTCAATATGACCATAAAAGGTTAATATTATGAGTCGAAGTAGGATATCAAAGCAACAATAAGACGCAGCTAAAGGTACTCTTGAAAGAGGGCTTTCACACTGCTTCAGAAAGGGAAAGAATGATGTGTAAGAGTGTTCAAAGTCAGATAGCATATTCTCAAGGGGAATAATGGCAATGTGTCTTTTACTACAAGTTTGCGTATCCAGCTGCCTGATGATCTTGTTCTTGGTGGGTACCTACAACCTTCCTGACTATAAAGGCAAGGAGCACTCCAGGGCTTACTCAAAAGAGTACCCCAAAATGGCTATGAACAGGCTCTCCCTCAGAAGGTCCATTGACACTTCCACCAGGCAACACAATAGGATTTACATACAACTGATGATTGGTTATGACTTCTCTGGTCAAAACTAGTATTACAATTTGTTGCCAATTATTTTGAGACATCATTTTGATGAGAAAGAAGGGGGGGCATACCTGACACTTCTAGCATCAGAACAAAGTCTAAATCTGTGCACTAACTGCATTAATGAAATGGCAAGTGATAACAGAAAAATAGTTTTTGCCTCTACCATGATCTTCCTTGACCAGATAATATTTGTTCTCATTATGCCAATAACATCTGAGCATGCCTTTATTTTTCCTCAATTCCTATTGGTTTGTGCACCTGTCTTTCTAGCAGGAACTAAATAGTTTGGAAGCATCAAATATTCATAGTCATCCCCAAGTTCAAGCATTTTCAATGTAATGTCCTTCAAATACTCAGAAATTGTTAAATAAGTTAACAGCCCAGGGACAATACATTACTAAAATCCCAGATGTGTTTGGTTTCTTCTAATTTTTTTAAAAGAAAGTACAAATTAGAATTAAAACAAAAAATATCACAAGTGATACAGAATTTCATTTAATAAAGTAATTTGAATTTTACAATATTTCTTGTAAAACAGTGTTGTCTTCCAACCAGTCATTTATATTACCAGATATATACATGTAAAAGTAAAATAAGAAAAAAAAGAGAGAAAAATATAGGAAATTAAGAAGAGAACTGTCCAAACCATCCTGCTTACATACACAGATAAATCTCTCTCCCCAACTCCGTCTCCTATTCTTCTCAGCTCAGTAACTCTTTCCTTTTGAATAAGTTCATTACTTTTCAGCAGTAGCTATTGTACTCTTCAGATTCCATCATCTGAGATGAATATACCTTTATTAGAGGAAAAAGTACAAATCGCAAGTAAATATATGATAATATGTTCAACATCATTGGTCATTCAAGAAAGGCAAAGTAAGGGTTGGCCAAATAGCTCAGCAGATTAAAGCACCTGCAAGGAGGCACAGGAGCCAAGGGTTCAATCCCCAGGCCTGCCATGCCAGACCTGCCCCCAGCGTGCACTGAGACAGCAATGGAGACTGGGTATGGTGGTGCATGTCTGTAATCCTAGCTCTTGGGAGGCTGTAAATAGGTGGATCACTACCAGTTCCATCTAGTAGTGAGACCCTAAACACCCTATATAGGCCCTTCCCTAAAAATATTTTTAAAAAATGCAAATTAAAACACTGAGCTTCCATTTCATCCTAGAAAGAATGGTTAACATCAAGAAATCAGCCAATAACAAATGCTGGCGAGGCTATGGACAAAAAGGAAGTCTTCTACACTGTTGGTGGGACTACAGTACTGGTATCCCTATGAAAATCAACATAGACATTTCTTTAAAAGCTAGGACTGGAAGGGCCAGGGAGATAGTTCAGTAGAATAAGCGCTTGCCTGGCAATGCAAGGTCCTGAGTTCAATCCCCGTTATTGCAAAAATAATTAATTAATTAATTAAATAAATAAATAAAATTTAAATTTAAATTTAAAAAGCTAGGGGTGGAAATCCCAGAAGTGTAATACTGGTACCACTATGGAAATCACAATGGACATTCCTTTAAAAGCTAGAATTGGAGATCCCATTGAAGCCAGCTATTCCCCTACTGGGCATTTTTCCAGAAGAACTGAAAATGTCATACCACAGCAATATATGTGCACCCATGTTTATAGCAGCACAATTTGTCATAGCTAAATCCTGGAAACAACCCAGATGCCCATCAACTGAAGAATGGATAAAGAAGATGCTGTTACACAATGAAGCATTATTCAGTTATAAAACAGGATAAATGAGTCTTTTGTCAGTAAATGGATGCAACTAGAGACCATACTCTTAAGTGAAATAAGTCAGACCCACATATGCAAATATAGTATTGTCTCCTTAGTGTGAGAATCCAGATGTGTTTGAGCTCATGGTATGTTTTTCATGCCCTCTTTTAACAAATCTGCCCATAAGGACAGAGAGCTGTCTAGTATTATAGAGTATTAATTTCTTCCAGGAGTTCATGAAGCAGCAAAAAAAAAATGGCACTGAAATGGGAATTTGTGGAACACGTTTCAAATGAAATAAGGATGTCCTGTGATCATATATGTAACAGAAAGTACAACCCAGTGATGCAAACAGAACAAAAAGCTACCACAGGCTGGGGAAGCCTTCTACACTCAGCAGATTAAAGCACCTGCAAGCAGGCACAGTGGCCAAGGGTTCCTCAAAAATGAAGGGAATTGGTGTGCTCAGCTAGCATGAATCAGAAGTTTGAATTTAGGGGACAGCAAGATAGCTCAGTGGACTTAGGTGAGCTTAGGGAAGTGCAGGGACCAGGGTTCAATCTTCAACACCACATGCTTTGCCAGTCCCGTTCCCAGGGCAGGCTGAGCCAGCCAGAGTCCAGATATAGTTGTACACACCTGTAATCCCAGATCTGGGAAGGCTAAAAACAGGAGGATCACCACAAGTCTGAATTGTGTTGTGAAACCCTGCAATACATCAAAAAATTAATAAATAAATATATTTTTAAAAGTTTGAATTTAAAGCCAACTGAAAACTCATTTTCATTATCTTAACATGGCACTCTGTAGAGGAAAGAACATGGACAAAAACTAAGGGAAAAGTGATGTGGCTACACAGCAGGACAGATCTATGAGGTGAGAACAGTGTGGGATGGACAGAAGGGGGCTGTTTATGCCACAGTGAGAGCAAACTGAACTGCAGCACAAGGAAAGGTGGGAAGGAATTCTGAGCAAGACTGTCATGAAGGGACCTGAATATATCATGTTTATAATCCTAAAGGAGAGGTTCTTTATAAAGAAATCATGTATTTATGTCCAAGAGATTTTCATGCCATATCTAGCACCAGAACAGTCTGACTTTTGCATATCAGGTACTTTCAGTACTGTTCTTTTCCCATTATTCACTTTCCATCTTTTTTTCCCTCATACTGAAGTGAATGTATATTCACAAATAAAAGGGTAAGTACCTCTTCCCCCCAAAATTTCTAATATTTGGTTCACATTTAATTTGAGAAAAGACTTCCAATACCCTGGCTTACTGTACATTAAATAAAAAAGAGAAAAAAAGTAATTGAGATACTTGTTTACTAATTCAATTTCCATCCTAAGGTTAATCAAGCAATAGAATTACATTAAATGTCCTAGATTTATTTCATGAGCTTTTTGGAGATAACCTAGAAAACTCAACTGCAGCTTTAGTACTATCTATGAACACCTGTTAGGCAGTGCCTGTACCAACCACCTTAAGGAATAGCACAGCACCTTAAATGTATAACTCCCTTGGTAATATTTAGGCTGTTGCCACAAAAGAACATACAATTTTTGTTTTCCTTAAAAATCATCCACCTTTTGCCTTAATATAGCAACCTCTTCCCAGAAAATATCAGCCAGCAGTATGTGAATAATAAACTACTTATCAAATTATCTGATAAATTGTACAATAAATATATTTTAACAATGGGTTACTACTTCAAAAGCATTAGAAGTTTTTACTTTTTTATCTTCTATTGATGGTTTTTCTCTGTTATTATATTCCTTTTAAGGAGGTTCAAAACATTGTTTCCGCTCATTATAAAAAATAAAGAAAAGAAGGAAAGGACTTGGTCAGTGCTTATCAGTATGAGCCATGTGCAGTTTCTTCATCAGAATTGTTTCTTAAAGTACGTATTACTAGTTCCAGTTTTACAGTCACATCCATTATGGCTTGTGGTGATCAGTCAAAGCAGAGCTGGGATGATCACTTGTGTACAAACTCTGACCTGGTAACAAGTTAAGTCATGTGGTCCAGACAAACCTCTACACACCATTCTCCATAGCTGTCCCCCTTCTGAGTGGCTAGAATGGTTATCTTTAGGAGCCATGTGTTGCAGATGGCAAAATGAAATGAGAAAGGAACATGATTTCTTAAGGTGGACCAAGGACACCATACAAGATTACTTTATGAATAAGAAATGATTATTATATGTGGCTACTAGGCTATTGAGAATTGACAGTACATATGTCATACAAGCCAGCTTTACCACAGCACATGAAAACAAATAAAAAAACAAAAGACCAAAATGGAAAATAATAGTCAACCTAGAAATTAGCATGAAGTTATTAAAATAACATTTCTGAAGAAATGTTAATGTTTTTTGTTTTAATTTTAGGGAAGAGTCTACAGGGTGTCCAGGGACTCACTACTAGATCGGACACATAGTGATCCAGCTGTTTACAGCCTCCCAAGAGCTGGGATTTCAGGCATGTGCCACCATACCATCTCAATTACCTCTGAGCACGCCCCAGGGGTGGGGCCAGCAGGGAACCCCTGGCACCTGCACCTGCTTGCAAGAGCTTTAATCTGCTGAGCTATTTGGCCAGCCCAGAAATGTTAATGTTTGGATAATGTTCATTTTGTAATGTAGAACTTTAAAAGAAAATTTTTAAACCAAAACTGCATGCAAAGTTCCTTCACAAATTTACAAACATTCCATTTCAACTATGCAATTTAAATAAATATACACAAATTACTGTTGAATGAATGAATAAAAAAGAGGGAAATATGTTCATATTAATAGGTTTCCTTAGGGAAATGGAATTAGAGGAGATTTTTTACTTTTCATAATTTTTTTCCTAAGATCAAATAATGAGCATACGTTTTTGATAATCAGAATACATCAGTGCATTTAAAGTTTCTATTTAAGCCCCAATACATCCAAAAAGTAATCATAAGGAGTTAGTTTCTATGTAATTTACACCAGGAATTTGTTTCTTTATTTTCTACTCTGTAATACACCCTCTGGACATTCAGAACTACCAAATCATAAAATGATGGAAGTCAAAGACCCCAGGGAAAAATAACTCATGGAAAAATCTGGAAAAATGAGATCACATGCTAACATGACTTTTCTAATCTTTTATTTATTATTCCATACAGGGTCTTGCAATGCAGTGAGACTTAATAACAAGTTATGCATTAACACCACTAATGGCACATTGTTGAGGAGGGATAAGCAATCATACGCACACAGAAAGTTGGCAATATTAAGAACCAATTCTTGGGGCCAGGGAAATGGCTCAGTAGAATAAGCACTTCCATAGCAAGTGCAAGGGCTTGAGTTCAATTCCCAGTTCCTCAAAAAAAAAAAAAAAAAAAGAACTAATTCATAAAGGAAAATCTCTTCCTTTGATTTAAACAAGAATTATTTGAGATAATACAAAATACTCGACCAAAACGCCAAACGGAGGCCAAGTGATACCACTATTATTCTATTGCTTACAGAGAAAGCAGTACGTGCTTTACTACATTCCCAAAATTGAAGGTGAAGCATGAACTTTCAAAGCCCATGCCTACTCATTTCTATGGAAACTGAAAAGAAGCTACTTCACATTCTGAGAAAGCCTGCTTGCCCACAACCTACATGGAGCTGACCCCTTGCTCTCTTGCTGCTGCTGCTTTTCAGGACAGCAATGAAAGACATTCTAGCTCAGAGAAATTCTAAGATCAGAGAAGCCCTGTGACATCTGCAGAATCAGGAAAAGAAAAAAAGAACATTTTATAGAAAGGGAATCATTTGGAAAAAATAGAAGCAACAGAAAATGTTACTAAAAGATACAACTTGTCCAATGAAATCCTCTTTCTAAATACAGCTAGAGCAAACCATTAATTTCAATTCCAGTATTGCTTCCAGGAGCACTTGCAGTAAATATCAGCAAGTGAAAAAATTTTGACTAACAATAATACATACAGTGCAGCTGCTGCATCTTGGGGTCTATGATCAGTATTTGGATGAGTCAAGGTTCTTAGCCTCAAGCATTAGAGATTAACTATAGCCAAAATAAACATGAAATCACAGAGAGGTTGTTTGGAAGCTCACATAATCATCAAAAAAGCTGGACAGGTGTTGAGGAGATATCTCAGTGGTTTAAGCACCTGCCTGGCAAGCACAAGGATCTGGGTTCAATCCCCAGTACCTCATGCCATGCCGGCCCAGGCCTTGGTGGCATGGGCATGGCAGCACATGCCTCTAATCCCAGCACTGAGGAGACTGAGACAGGATGATCACTATGAATTGTAACTGCATAGTGAGACTCTACACCAAATAATAAATAAAAGATTAAAAAATATATTTTAAAGGCTAGACAGGGCCAGGGAGATGGCTCAGTGGAATAAACACTTCCCTGGCAAGCATAAGGGCCTGAGTTCAATCCTTGGTTCCACCAAAAAAAAAAAAAAGGGGGCTAGACAATCAAGCACAGAAAATGAAAATCAACCATAGGGTCCAACAGCAGCCAGAAACATAATCAATCTTACCACAGAAGCCATCTGTCCAGTGAGAACACCATTGTCATTCATTCTTAGAAAGCTTAACCTGCTTTAACGCTGATGGAACACATATACCATTACCCTAGCAGCATCCTTGTATTACTGATTCCGGAGTCAAAATAATGAGCACCTGGCAAAATGGAAATTTTACATCTCATAAATTCAAAGTTTTCCTTGCCTGTCATTGTATGACAAAAATGGCTATCATCTCAACACAAACAACATAAGATCTTCTTGCAAGATCCTAACTACATACTGTCATATGACCATACCACCACATGGCCTCAAGGAGATGGCAATAGATATTACTGCCATCAAGAGTAATAGGTTATGTCAGTCAGCACTCAATAGGCAGCAGTTCCCTTTTTACATAAACTACAACTCCTTAATGGTGTAGGTAATTCACTAGGTTCTAGAACATGATTATATAAAATGAAAAGAATAAGTTATCATACTGATAAATGGAAATACGTTATAGCTGAAAGCAAGTCAAACCAGCCAAGTTCAATAAAAGCTCCTTATCTCCATTTAGGGTACATGTCATTAACTCACAAAAGATTAATTTCTCCATTCACATTTCAATTTTCTTTCCTGACTGGAAAAAAATAATTGTAGCATTTTTCAAATGCACTTTTTCTTGCTTAATCAAATCTTGAGAGTCTCCTTTCAACATGAAAGAAATAATTAGTAAATTGTCAAGATTACAAAAACTGAAAGGTAGTGGTATATGTTTCATCTGTGTTTACACGTAAATATTCTTTCAAGAAAGACCTTTTGAATTACAGACACAATCCTTCATTTATCTTTAAAAAGAACTGAAAAAGCAACATAAAGATCAGTGGTTCACACAGTAGGTGTTCTGTAATTATCTGCTGATTGTATTCATTAATTTTAATCTGTAAGAGAAGAGTACATAATTAATAAGCTTCCTAAAATAATTGCATGCAAGGGAAACAATTTCTTCCTTAAAACATGATAACAAAAAGTAGTTCTTATAAGCTACTGCTGCAGAAATGAATATAAAGCAATATTAAAATATTCACTCACCAAACTGAATTTACTCTCAATTAGACATAAATCCATTTTCAGTGCAAAAAAAAAAAAATAGGATATTTTCCAATATCTTATTCAGAAATAAAAGCTTTGTACTATTCATTTTTATTTAAAAAATATTGAAATTAACAAGCTTTCCATAAGCAAAAGGTTCTATTGCTCAAAAAGATACAACACAATGAATCATTAAGAAAACATCTCTAGATTAGTTTCTATAAATTATACCACAATCTGCCACATCTAGTTGTAATCAAATGTTCTAATTTTATTAATATGCTTTTTCAATCTTAAAAATGGTGACCTACACAAAACAATCTCCCAAGAATATCATCAAGTGAGCAAAGAGGAAAATGATGAGGAAGAAATTAAATCTACTCTGGCTAAGATCAAATCCCATCTTCGCTGATTATTAGCTTTATAATTTTTCCAAGTATTTTAACCTTGCCTCAATGTTTCCTTGCATATAAAATAACAATGTCATTAAGATGTCATTAATAACAACAGAATTTAACAAGTGACTGAATATAACAGGCAAAGAGGCTTAAAAGATGAATAGAAGCCAACTCTCCTGAGTAAGTAGAAGAGGCAAAACAGAGAAGACTAGAGTAACCAAAGGATGATAGATTTCTCTGGGTAAAGAAAGCCAGAGACATAGTCAACAGGCAACAGGAAATGTGGATTCAGGCACAAAGAAAGAGGCCTGAGATAATCCACATAGAGTATACTGGAAATCATAGAGGAAACGAACAACACTCATTTTCAAAATATTTTATGTTATTTTATTATAAAACAAGATATAAAAAAGCAACAAGGTAAATCAAATTTCACTCATTTCAGAAGCATTTGAAATGTGAACTCTCTTACCACCTGATTAACAGGACACTGATCCCATGTTTCTGATGAGTCTGTGAGTTCGAGTCATGATGTTAATCTCTCACCTGGAAGTGAACATTCCTGGTGATGATGATACCAATAGAACCTTATAGAATTCTGAGTGCTGTTTGGCACATGAATATCCTATATAATTTCTCCTAGTGATAATATCATAAGGTAAAAATCACATTTTCAGGACAGTTAGGAAGCTCTGTGTATGGCATTCAGCTTTAATCAACCTCAATCGCATTGCACAAAATTTCATCTGTGCTCTTGCTTCTTGTCAGTCTTGTAGTGACAAGAACATACATACTGTCAAGTTTTGCCAGCTCCTCCTTGCTTTGCTTTCCCCAAGCAATCACAGGTACAGTGACACACACATTTCTTTTTATATTTACTATCAACTCATTTCACTTTAAAGCAAATAGCATCTCCACTTCCAATGTTATAAATTTCTTGTCAGATCAAAACTATTCAAGAACAGAAACTAAAATATAACTTTAACAACAAAAATACTATTTATGGGAAAGATTACTCATCCATTCACAAAATTAGGTTATCTGCGTTATTCTATAAATTTCTGTTTAACTTTAACTAGGATCACAGAAAAGCACCCACTGATACACCCCTAAAAGAATGGCAAAGGTATACATATGTGAAAGTACACACATGCACACATACACACACACACACACACACACACACACACACACACACACACCTGCCTCATTCTCAGATCTTGTATAAACTCTCAATCTCTGTATTATTTGCAATTCGTTTTACCCACTTTTAATCTCTTGAATCCACTTCCCAAGAACAAAAATTAACTATTTCAAGAGTTTACTTGCATTAATTTCAATTTGCTTTATTCAAACCCACTTATCAGCCCCTTCCCTGGTCAATCCCAGAATATACATGCCACACTACTGATTCCTCCAGAGCAAAAACTATTCTAAATGTATGAACCATAACCCTCAACTATGAAATGATGCTATAATAATTTTTTAAAATAAACCAGTGACTAGGAAGCTAATTAGTTCAGTAAGTGTGCATCTCCATGGAAATATAAAGGATGTATCATGTCAGCTGTGCTCTCCCTCAGCCAGTAGGGCTGCAGGAGCACTCAGCTAGCTTCTAGAACTTCCTTAAAGTTCTAACTATATTTAAGAAAATGAAGGGGAAAATGAGACCCAAGGCCAACTTGAACTTCACATTTCTTCACTCTGATTCCCCAATTTGTAACCCATAGGGGTATAAAACAAAAAAGACCTCTTCTTATGGAAAGGTTGGAATAACTACCCTGGACTGGGTATACTGCCACAGCTCATTGAGGAGCTCTCACTCAGGCTTAGCAATGTCACTGGCTTTTTTCACCATAAAAACTTCTTTTGATGCTTTTTGAAAATGAAACTAATTTTCTTTTTTTTTAAGAAAATATAAGTTGTTCCCCATCTCTACATTTATCATCTGAAAATTACAAATGACTACAAATCCTCTATTCTTTATCTCTAGTAGCAAATAACTGTTTTCTAAAGTTGCAGAAAAAAGACGCACATGCAAATCCTTCTACTGCCCGGACCTACACCATACAGGACCTACACCACACAGTGCTCCAGTTACCTGCCATGGTGACTTTGGAAAACCTGCAAGGGACTAGTAAGAAATAAGATGTACACAGGTGCACAACACTAATCAGATTTGTGAAGGTAGCAACAAAAATACAACCTATTGATAATGGATAAAATGTATTATTGAAGTTTATTTCACTTATCTCTTTTTATTCTTGTCAATATGATTCCAATTTTTTTTTTTTTTTTTTTTTTTTTTTTTTTTTTTGCAGAACTAGGGATTAAACTCAGGCCCTTATACTTGCCAGGCAAACACTTATTCCAGTGAGCCATCTCCTCGGTCCCCGTTAGAATTTTTTTTTAAATATTTATGCCTCATATCTACTTCTATTGGACACTGATAGTGCAGAATGACAATAAGGAAGGCAGACAACAAGGCTTAGTTATTAATATTTCAGTCCATATCTAGGGATATTAACTATAATTTCTACTCTCAAAATGTACAGTTTCCTTGAAAGAATCACAACAGCACTGGCAAACCTATCACTTTTGGCCCATACAAAACAAAGTCTTATACAAAGTTATAGATCTGGTAATGCGAGAGAAAATACAACAGTAAGCCAGAGTCACCTTAACTTTAAAATATACATCCTTTGCCTTGCTCTCTCCTAGTCACAGAAATTCTCTAAGCTTCTGAGATGCCTATGTCCCCATCATGCCTGACCTGTACCAATGAGATTCTCTACACCTTTCACTTCTGTTTCTCCCAGCCACTGAACAGAGTCAAGGGAAGTTTGTGAATGGAGACTGGAAACTCAGATACAGTCCCATGGAGTAACATCCACGCACTGCTATCTCATGTGAAAGAATCAACCTTTCCTAATTTGGCTTCTTCAATGTTCTCCCCTGCATCTGTCCCTGTTGGTATAATTCCCAACAACTGAACTTCACTAGTGAGAATCACTGACCCTGAATTCATTCATTGGAGTCAGGATACTGCTCTTATGAGTTAGCTTACTTAGCCTCTTAGCAGCCTCCAGAGCTTCATTAGCAGTGCTTGCTACAAAGAATCTTTGAACTCTCACTCCATTGTCAGACATCAGTTTCTTGCTCTGGTATTCCTGTAGGTTGAGCCATCTTCTGGAGGTGCACTGAACCACCTAAAGAAATTGAGGATAAGAAATACAAGCATCAGTAACAAGAAAGTAAGTCAGTCAATCTGCATGGCCAGACTTTTTGTGTTTTTTTGTTTGTTTGTTTTTGGTTTTGTTTTCTTTTTTTGTGGAACCAGGGATTGAACTCAGACCCTTGCGCTTACCAGGGAAGCACTTAGTCCACTGAGCCATCTCCCTGGCCCCTGTATGGCAGTCTTACAGGCACCATCAAATAGAAATGAGCAATGCAGTTTGGAGAAGCAAAAGAAAAAACATACCTATACAAAGTTTCCATGATTATTATTAATCAAAAGTTTTCAAAGCAACCAAATATACAAATAAACACAATTTTTTTAAATGGTGAAGATAGAATGTTTCCTATAATCTAATTAACAGAAACATATTCAAGCAAGTTTCCTGCTTTTCATATTGTACAATTATATAAGATAGCAATATTAGAAGAAACTGGGGAAAGGCTAAATGGAATTGTTCAAAGATACTTTTGCACCTAGGAGATGGCTCAGTAGAATAAGTGCTATCCTGGCAAGTATAAGGGCCTGAGTTTAATCCCTGGTTCTGCAAAAAAAAAAAAAAAAAAAAAACCTTTTGGAACTTTCTGTAGTACATATAAGTTAACAGTAGTTTTTAAAAGCTATTAAAAATCTTATCACAGCTGTGATGAACTAACACATGTGTATGACAGTGGGTTGTCTGTTACCACTGAAAACTTGTTTCGCGGTCATTCCCTATCTACAACCTATGCCTCCCTTAAACTCTCTACCCAAAGAGTCAAAACACATATTATTATTTCAATAATGTGTGCACATTGTTAGTCATTATGAAATACCTTAGGAATTTTTTTTTTTTTGTACTGAGGGTCAAACACAGGACTTCTACATATAAGCAAGCTCTCTAACATCAGTCCTTTATATTTTATTTTGAAGCAGGGTCTTGCTGAATTGTCCACCCTAGCCCCAAACCTGTGGTTCTCCTGTCTTGGCTTCCTGAGCACCTGAGATTACCATGAGGTGCCACCACACTTGCCTCAGGAAAATTATTTTTTAACTCTCAGAACACTAGACAACAGACTAATTCATTTTTTAAATGTTTTTAATGGAGCCTAGATAATCATTTTGAGTTTAATAACATTATTTCTTTCATGTACCAATGCAGAGTACAATAACCTGAGTTTCCACTAATTAGTCTAGTTCCTACCCTGAAACAAGTACATTACAGAACTTTTGCTTAAATTTCAAGTTGAAATGGTTTTCCATTCTTGCATTATCAATAAGTTTAACATAGCCAAGATCAGTTAGTTTAACAAACTAATTGTCTTAATACTATAACATTACTTATCAAATCCATAAACACCATTTTCTAAATGAAAACAAAAAATTACAGGAAAAATTAACACATTTGGCTAAACTTGTTTCCGGAAACTTGGAAGAAGATGGAAGATGATGTCATTAATGCAATCTAAAATAAATCAGAGGACGGGATCTAAAGATAGGCAGAATGTGGAAATCTTGTGATACAAGCTCTAGAAACTTCTGTTATGCCCTAGAGAGATGTCCAAGGCAGTATGAGACAGACCACATTGGCACTGAGGTCACAAAGATCAATGGCTTGAAGTTTTACCTTTCAGAACTTACCAGGTGTCCTTAGAATGTTCTTCTGGAGTCTCCAGGTTATGAAGTACTAATGAGCTCTTTTTGACAAGGGGGATGCAATGAGGCTTCAGAACCTACTACTAGAATCATACAGCTACCCTGTCCTCAAGGACAGAGTATGTCAGACTGTGCCACATACTTTTTGGGTCTTTAAGACTTAGAGCATGATGGTACTGGCATATATACAATACTAAATAAAATAGCAGTTGACAAAATGGGTGAACTTTGATTTCTGTCTACTGATGCCTACTATCGCTCCCTCCCCCAAGATCCCACCTCTAAAACTAGAAAAATGCAAATCAGTCCTGAAGCCTTAAACTAGACATGACCTATACATACTTGTGAAAAATTAGAATCTTAACATGACTGAGGCTAAGTAAAACTCTTCTGGTCCTTAAAAATTAATGTGTTTCTAATGATGAAGTTCACTGTGATTCTTTAGAAATAAACAATTCTAGGTTTAAAAATAAGCTGCCAAAAAAAAAAAAAAAAAAAAACTGCCAGAAAAGCACTGCTCACATCCTTTAACATATATTACTTCTCAACTATATATTATGATAATTTTATTTTTAAATGTTTTAGCTCTTAATGAAATGCTGTAGAAACAAAAACTTCATAAATGAGCACACAGGCTCAATATTCTTCACAGCCTGCCATAGAATAGTGCAAGAAAAAAAAAAAAAATACAAGTTTAAGGTATTTAGTAAACTGCAATGAAAGAAAACAATGTCATATATGTGCTATTATCTGGGATAACTTTTAAAATGCAAATGGAAAGGATCAATAAATTAAGTCTGTTGATGAACTAATTTAAAGCCATTAATCAAAGGAAAAAAATATAGTATGAAAAGCAAATTTGAGACTAAAACCAGCCACAGTGTGATCACAATCAATTCCTTTTCATTATAGCACTTGCAGTATTAATTTTTGATATGTTAATGCAATCTGCTGCAAATTAATTGCAATTTATCCAGTGACCAGCTTCAGTGACATATAATACATATTGACCACTTCTACACTAACACAAATGAAAGTAAGCTTAAAGTCTGTTGTTCTTAAATTTAAAACTAAGATCATGAGTACAGTTCCAAAGCCAGTGCTAAAATCCAAACTATCGCTCTACAAACTAATTTTCTTACACTATTATCTTGCATTGGTGCTCAACCCACAACTTGGAAGCATTACATCACTGATTAGGTCTAAAGTTCACTAAATCAACTCCACTCATTAAGAATTTATGCCAATTCCCAAAAGTGACAACGGTGAGGGTAAGATGAGACAAAATCTAGGAAGCAAATGGATAATATAAGTATGGGGGATAACATAACAAATATAAACTGCTAAATACTAACAATAATTTTTCCATTTGAAGTAAGCATTTGTACTAGATGATAATTAAGCCTTCTTATATCTAATGGTTAAATAGTCAAAGGCAAATTAGTGTCATTTGTGCAAAATTTCTTCAAATTTTTAAACAATAGTGAAAAGTCAGATCTTATTCTCTCTGATGTAAATCAACAAAATTCTAAGTCTCCTCCACTTTGGTTGAAATCAGCCAAGGCCATCTGAGAATTGTGAAGACATATGACATTGCACATCCATGTCAACACTGAATTATCATTCCTCCACTGTATCCAAGTTGTCTTTCTCTTGACAAAGAAATGACAATACTCATGATGAAAGACGATCTATCTATCAGGCAGAAGCCAAAGTAAGAACAGATACATCCCAGGAGACTCACAACAAATATGTAATAGAAAATAAACCTTTGTGGAATTTTAGCTACCGAGATCTGGGGGGTTTACTACTGCAGAACCTAGCTGGCAGGACACACAAGACTTCGCCATCAGGCAACATGAGACAGTCCCACTGGGCGGTACATGTTACCCAATGAGACACTCATGCATGTATACCATGTTGTGAATATGTTCAATCAATTGGCCAAGATCACAGACTACAAGAAAAGAGAGGTTCTCTGACAACAATACTGATCAGCTGTTTATGCTATGGTTTGTGTCTAGGTGTCCCCCCAAATCATGTAGTCACTGGGATGGGCTTCTAGATTTTGTGATTAATTCATGACTCAACACTGGTGTAATAGATGTGAGTGCTACTGGGATTATGGGTGTGAGTTCTGTACTCAAGGAGAGCATAAATGCTGCACAGGAAAAAAAAAAGTGTCTTGCTCTCAGCCTCTATGGCTGCTGCTCCTCCCTTTTTACTCTTGCTGTTTTGCCCTTTTCCACCACCATGAACTTCTTCCCTCTGCCATGTGCCACTCTGCCTTGGAGCCAGCTCATTAGCTCAACATGAACAAAAACCTCCACAAACTATGAGCTAAATAAATTTTTCCTTCCTGAGGAAATGAGGTGTTGGGCATCTTGTCCCAGAAAGGAGAGAAAAGTAACTGAGCCAATCTGAGTGTTGGGTTTATATTCTCGCCCCACGTTCCTTTTAGTGACACACTCTGAGGCTAAAGTCAGTAAGATAGTATCATTGTCATCAAAAGACCAAAAATCTGCCAGGAACAGAACTTGCATGAAATGTCAGCACAGCACACATAAGGAAAAATTAAACTGTTCCAGGCTGCTGGAGATAGGGAGGTAGAAATGTGAGTAGGTGTTATCCTGAGAAATACAGGAATGGTATAAGAAACTTTTAACTCCTAAAAAGAGCTACCTGTTACAGCCTCAGAACAGTATTTTCATTGCAGGAGAAGCTAGGAACCTCTGAAGGCACCTGGGAACCCTGGGATGTAAGTACTGAAAGGAAGTTTAAAAAATCAGATTCAGTGCCTTCTGATTATTCCTGCCATTTAGTTTCTACCACAGAGGATATGTTCAAGACTTCCAATAAACACCCTCAAAATGCAAATAATAAACCATATACATTGTGTTTTATTCTATGAAAATGTTCCTAAGATAGTTAAATTTATAAATTGGAGATTAAAAACAGGAACAAAACAAATATAACAATATGTTATAATACAATTATTTAAAACTCGTTTTCCATTTAGTGATTTTAGACCACAATTAACTACAAAAAGTGAAAATAGGTAAGGAGCAAACCTAATTATTTGCTCGCTTGCATATAGATCCATTCCTCATGCTTCTTTGCAACCAGCTTCTGCCCTGAGACTGGTCAATAGAGGAAAATGCCACATTCTGAGGCCCTCTCTCTGGGTCATCTGAGGCCATCTCCTCTGAAACTCTAGGTCTGTCCATGTTGTCCTTCCTTGCATCACCCTGACTCCTCACATCTTGTCCACCATAATTCTTGCTTTCATCAGCTGGCCTGGACTTCAGCAACAGGGCCTTTCTTTCCCTGGATTCACAGAAGATACCTACTCTTGTCAGTATGTGCTGCCTTTCTAGCCCCTCTGCTTTTCAACAGCTCTAACAACTTTTGCAACTCATTTTTTCCTCCTTAAAAATCTCACCTAGTAGTCTCTCCTGATCAGACTGATTGACTCACACAGCACTTTGAAAGACTAAAGAGGAGGAGGAATGAACGGTGGGGATCCTTTTCTACAAAAGGGACTTTGGGATCCCATGTGGAAGAAGCCTCTAGTCATGTCTTCCACATAACTGGATTCTATGGTATAAATCTCCACTGCGATCCAACTTCCTCATCTTACAATCAAAAACCCTAACAGGGGAAGTAGCTTGACTGGGATCTTATACAGAAACAAAGATACTGAAATCTCGACAAATTCTTGTTTTCTGTCCTTTTTTATGGATTCTGGCAGACGGGCATGATGGCACATTCTTGTAATCCCAAAACTCAGGAGGCAGAGGCTAGAGGATCCTGGCAACTTTGAGACTAGGCTGGACTACAGAGTGAGCTCAAGGTCTACCTGAGCTACACAGTGACACCTTGTCTCAAAAGACCAAAAAAAAAAAAAAAAAAAGGATTCTGGAAAAGCAGCCTTTTTAAGAGCTGCATCACCTTCGTAAATTAGCCATGGTGATAATACTAGGGAATGAAACTCCCAACCTGAAAGATACCTGGAACAAGCTTGTGTTCTTGAAAACTGAAGAATGAATTTTAGGAACAATGGAGTTAAAGAGCAAAATGTATTAGTCGGGGAAAGAAAGCTTCTGTCTGAGAGAGGGACAGAAAAATGAAGCAGGTTACCCAAGAATCTGAGACTTCTTGGGATTTTTATAGAGCAAAACATGAGGTGAGGTGGGCGTAGGGTATCCTGGCCCTAGAATGCATTGCTAAATTATTATGGTGGCCAACCAACATGGCTGAAGCCCCAAAATATCAGCTTCTCCTTCTGATGAAGACTTTCTCCTTCCCCACTCCAGTCCTGGATACCTTTCCTATGAATATAGGGGAGACTCCAGTCAGCACCTTACATGTAAATAAAATTGTCCCTCAAACTCCAATCCTAGCAAAATTCCATGAAACTCTCAGCTTTTCTTTGTCTCAGGTCAGAGGATTTCCCCTATCTCCCTTGGATTCTCTCTGTCTTCAAAGTCAATAAAGGTCTCTTTTATCTTTCCTATCTCTTTACTGCACCCTGAAAAAGCTAACAGGAAACATGGAAACTTGCACATGAGGTAGGACAAAACTATGGACACACAATAAGGCTACAAGCACAATTGCTCAGGTAAAAATTGATTAAATCTAAGATTGTATGGGAAAGTGAATCAGGTAGAAAGTAGCCATAAGTATAGAACAGAGGCTTATGTGGTAGGGGGACAGGTTAGTAACTTTTCCTTGCTCTTACCAGGTGATTGATACTTAATAGAATATCGACCCCTGATGCCCACCCCTAGGGAAGTATGTGGTTGCCCTTGCTTACTCTTCAGTCTTAAGGTCTGGCCCACAGCAGGAGTGCCTATCTCTCCATAAGTTACAAGCTATCTTGTCTTCCACATTGTCTCTCTGACATCCTAACCCTGTCTGACTACCTGTAGTATTTCCATATAATTCAGCTGCTTAGAACAGTGAGTAGGATTAGTTTCTTTTGGATCTGCACAATGACCTTTCCCTAGCACACTCCTTCTGCTGCTTTCTTTAATAGAGCATGCATTTCTAAGCAAGGAGGGAAAAAGGGAGATAGAACTTAAAAGAAAAGAAGCACATGAAGATTTAAGGGCCTACGGGAATGAGAGTGCAGAGGCAGAAGAAAAAGAATACAGAATGAGGAGGACAAAGAGAAGCAAGAGATTAGGACAGTGACTAAGCAAGCAAAAAATTAAAAACACAAAATTAGATAGCTACACAGAAAAATATGACACGACTGAGAAATCATTCTTCGCCCCATCGTTTTAAAATTAGAGGTGTAGAGACTACACAGAAATAGCACCAAGGGGTGGGCAACGGGGAATCAATAAAAGTACTATAGGAAGAGACATCATCGAGCCTGGCACCCCCCGGAGGAGAATCTGTGAAGCGCATGTCTCCTGCTTTACACTGCCTCTTCTGCCAACTCTGCACTGAAGTTCTGTCTCACTCTGTGGCAACATAAGGGAATATCAGATACAGCCAATTTGTATTAGAAATCAAGAAATCAGAAAGAAAAAAAAAAAAAAAAGGTGAAGACAGAGCCAAAAGGAATGAAGGTGCAACTGGAGAGGGGAAAAGCAATGGAGGCTTGGTAGTGTCCATGCCAAGGGGAGGGGAAATACACTGTCTCCCATACACTGCCCATCCAAATGAAATAGACCCAGCTGGCTTCAGGATGACAAGCCACCACTGTCATGTTTATCCTCTGACCTGGCAAGTCCACCTTTTGGTGTCTATCTAAGCAAAACAAGTATCAGAGACAGAACCAAGGTATGTCTGTATATGCAAATCAGTTTACTTTGAAAGTATCCAAATGGAAATCATCCAAATATCCATCAAATGGCAGACTGCTAAACAAACTGCACATGGTCTCTGCTTAATGATTTCTCAACTTCCTGATGGTTGGAAAACATCCCTACAACCACTGTTTTTCACTTTCAGTACAGCAGTCAATGAATTACACGAGCTATTTTATAAAATAGACTTTGTGTTATTTGGTGACATTCATACTGAGACACAGAGTTATATCTGTCTTTTCAATGACACCAACACATTCATTTGAGGCCTGGTATTTCCTAGGAAATGTGACCAATGTAGATTTATGGATGCTATTTGCATACAGATCAATATGGCAGAAACTAACGTATCACAAGTACATACTAACTTTTGGCCTGCCATAGCCCACTGAGCATCTGCCTTCCTTGCGCGCCTGTAATGAGAGGGAAATATATTTCCCTTGGAGTTTACCACTAATTCCGTGTTTGTATTCCACTGGCATCATTGCTGTTGAGAACTTGAAATGAGGTTTAAGAGCCTCTTCATATCTAACAGCAGGAGTTATATGAGAGGTGGTAGTTATACGTAACAGAAAACACAGCTTTTGCTCCTCTGTCTTCATCTCATCCTGCATTTAAAGAGCCTTAATACATTTAAATAAGGATGCAATCCCTGTGTGTTGCAGACAACTTAAGGCCACACAGTTTGGTGAAAAGTTAGATTTGAATACTTTCTGTCAATTTTATTTTTTAGTAGATTGCAAGTGAAGTCATGAATAATGAATGATGAAATTAAAATTATAGATTACATTTTTCACCATCATCTTGCCTGCCCTCCTCATACTTCCTAGATCAGTTTGGTGAACACCATGTCTAGACCTATGATGTATACATTTATGCATATGCCTTTCCTTCAAAGATAAAAGTATTGATTTGTATGTGACCATGTATCTTAAATTACATTATTATGAATATATTCTGCAACCTTGATGATTTCCTTTAATAAGGCTGATTTCTTTTAGTAATGTACCTAGAGAATAATCAGTGTTAGAATATTCAGACTGAAGTTATGTCCAAGGATTTGTTTCCCATTCATGCAAATTTAGGTTAGGTGACCCCACACAGCTATCTTCTCTGTAGTAAGTCAATAATCCACACAACTCTTGGCTCCAGGATCTTACCTCTCCACATGTGGCTTCCAGGTTATTGGACCAAACAAAAAGGCTCTGGAAGGTTGTTCATGACCTTTAAGTTTTGCAACTGAGCACGTAAGAAACAATACCAAGTTGCACTGTGTCATCACAGATGTGTCAAATCCTTCATATACAAACGTTATATAAACATCAAATTAGGGTGGGGTTACCTCCTTGTAAACCTATCCTAAATTGAAATTTTCATAAATCAAAAGCATAGCTTAAGGCTAGGGATATAGCTCAGTGGCATAAGCACCTGTCTGGCAAATGCAAGATTCTGAGCTGATTATTTGGTACAAAAAAAAAAAAATTGAAAAAAAGCAGAACTCAATGCTTACCTCAAACATGTTCAGAACATTTATACTATCCTTCAGTTGAGCAGACTGCTTGCTTAAAACAGGTTCTGATGAAGGAGCTACTTTCACTATACTGATCTATAAAAGAAATTAAGTAGAATCCTGACTGTAAGAAGAATATGTTTTTGTTCAGGGCTTAATGTGATGGTGCCAACATGTTAATTTCTCCTGCAGCATGAAAACATTCTAAGAAGCAGAAAAGCAACCATGTTGATTAGAAGCCTAAGCCTTTGAAAGGAAAATAAAACATCAGACAGAAAAGAAAGACTGGAGCAGAATACCATTACTATTCTTTTTACACTGTGTTTGGGCTAAAGCTCAGGATCTTCATCTGGTGCCAATTTTGCAAAGAAATCAGCCGTTCTGTCTAGAACTGCAGCACTCGCAACCACTCTCCATTTTTGTTATCCCCACATTTCAGACTGTAAGCAATTTCATCAACCTATTCATAAGCCCCTGTGGCTAAGTTCTTAAACTTCAGTAAAGGTACAGAAGGATCCTACTTACCCCATGCACAAGAGAAATGGCAGCTAAAATGAATTTACTGGTTTATAAAATGGTTAAGTACCAACAGACCACCCTCATAGATTGTTGTGAGAATTAAGTAAGATAATATATGCAAGTCAGTCAATGTTAATAGATAAGAACAGTACTCAAAAAATATTAGCTATCATTATTTGATGAAGAATTACGATGGAGGACAAAAAAGTGTAACAAGTAGACATTCTTGCAATCACCAGAAAAAAGTCATAGGTAAGCGCTCAAATGAGGAAAAACAGAAATGTCCACAGTGCCCTGTTATTTGTTTTAAACATTTTTGCAGAGGTATTTTTAAACATTTAATTGTGGAAACATGATACTTGAGTCACTTGAAAATCACGTAAAGAGAAAGAACTGAAATTTCTAATAGGAAAAACCAGAAAAAAAAATTTCTCACATTAGGTAAGCATCTTAAAATGTACTAGTTGTGTGAGCAAATTTACCTTTCACCTCTTTTTAACTAGGATTTTCCTATCTCACAGAAGAAGTTTGGAGTCAAAACAGGTAAATAACTTGTCTAAGGCCACTCTGCTGTTAAGTTAAGAGAGTTAAGATTTGAATCCAAGACCCCTGCCTAATATCCCATGACACTTATACTATTACAACTGATACCTTTTGACAGTAAAAGAAGACCCCTACCACAGGCAAAAACTGTACAGCTATTTCTAACCTAAAAATACTGTTTTCTATTTTAAAGTATGGAAAATAAAGCAGCTGACAACTGGGGACAAAAATCTTGATAATGTGGTATTCTGAGCTCTTCCTTGTAGGACTTTAGAATAATGTCAAAACCTTAATGCTGCATTTATTGTATACCTGTGGCAGCATCAAGCCACTCAGTCTCAGGTCCCTAAGCAGTAAGGCAAATAGCATCTATTTAACAGTATAGAACTGAAAGTTGGGCTTTCTGACTAATCAGAAACTGGCCCACAGAATATTCCTATTTCCTAAGTCATTCTTGGGATTCCTTGGATGCCTTGTACTTTTAAAGTGAATCAAACACTACTGAACAGTCCTGGGTACCTCGACATTCCAGAAACTGAATAGCACACTTGAACATGTCATTTAACTTTCCCACAAGGATCAGCACTAGCAGAAGACCACAGCGAGGCTCATAGAAGTGAAACATCTGGTCAGGATGAAGGGGTTGCTTCCCAGCAGAAACCTGTGCTTCAATGCAAGTGATGGTCAACTGCCTCCTGGTACACAAAAGAGGGTGGGCAGCTATGAAATCAACAAGGTTGGAAGGAGAAAGTGGGTCTGGTTTATAGATTTCACAGCACAAAGGCACAGTTACAACATATCCAAGGTAAAGGGCAAACTGGGAGCTCTGAAGGAAAGAGAGGGTATCAGGTAGGTTCCACCAAGCCCAAGGAACTAAGATATTCTCACTGGTACTGCCTTGGTACCTTGGTCTTTTTATCTTGAGTCCAGCAGAAAAGCAGTACATACTGTGTCTGTGTGATTTTTTTAAGCAGCAGAAAAATATAAAACTCCTTGCAGTAAGGCAAATGCCCAAAGGAAAGTTTGCTCCCCAACACCATGTTACTGTTTTGCCAACAGCAAGAAAGGGAGAGGAAAAAAATACAGCCATGAGAAAAACGAACATATTAAATACAACAACAGAACAAATGTATAAAAGGCTTTAGAAATATTGAGCAGCATCCTTTCAAAATGACACCTGCCTGTTTCCCGCTGGAAGTATGAGCTGGCTCCATCAAGTCAAAGAAGAAAATCACCCTAGTTTTGCATTGTAAATAAAGAAAACAAATTATGGTTACATAACTACATATTAGCACTTAACACTGCCATGGTTTCAAGGTCTGCACTGAAATTCATGTTGAAGTTTAATTCCTATTGTGAAGTATTAAGAGTTGCTACTAAGTGGGACCTTTAAGGACTGATTAATTACTGAATGAGTTAAGCTGCTCATGGATTAATGGAATAATGGATTATTTTTAGAGTGAGTCCCCTTAAAAGCCAGTTTGAGTCCGTCTCCTGGATCAGCCCTTGCCATGGAAAGCACTGCAATACCTCAGGACTCTTCAGTGTTCCATTCAACAAACTGCCCTTCCCAGCAGAGGCAGTCACTTGACCTTGAATTTCGCAGGCTCCTGAACAGTAAGGAACAAGTATCTTTTCTCTATAAATTAGCTCATATAAGATGTGTTTTAACAACAGAAAACTAAGATCAACTCCCTTGGAAATGAGCAGAACCTGTACTCCGTTCAGTCTTTTAACTGTTCCTACTGTGTGTCTGTAATGGTGGACAGATGTGTCAGTAAACACAGACAAGTTTTATCATCACAGAACCTTTCCTGTGGAGGGGAGGCAGGCAAGAAAGATATGAACACATAAATGACTAGAATAACTATAGAGACTGAGAGGACCTACATGCAGAGACTTGAGGATACAAAGAGGGTAGATGTCAAGACGCACAGAGAAGCAGAGCAGACCTGACAAACTAATGTGTCCCTTGGCTTCCAGGCAGGAAGGGACTGGGATTTGCAGAAACTAAATAGGGGTGGTGAGAGATGGGCATGGAAAGGTGAACTTGTAAGCTAAGAAAGTGGTTTCACTCAAAAGTTTTAATCAGGGAAATGAGATGAATTCTGATTTTTGGAAAAGTCACTCTGTCTTCTACTTACAGCGTAAAGCCAGTTAGGAGAAAACCACATTAGGTCAGACCAGATATAGCAACTTTTAAGTATGAAAAGGCAAGAAAAGACCTCAGATGCAATCTGTGGCCACAAGTGATACGCAAATAAGTGGGCATGACAGCCTTTCAATGAAGTTTTATTTGCAGTACCAGGGTTTGCTGAGTAGACCACAGTCTGCTGACTCTTTAGCCCTAGAGAATAGTAGTGATAAGAGAGAAAAATGAAGGGACCTGGGATAGTTTGGTGTTAAAGCAAGAAGTTACATACGGATTGGATGCAAGAAATCTACTATTAGATATTAGACATAACAATGTTAGTTCACATGAACACAGGGAATCATACAGACTTGCTAGGCAAAAAAGAAAAAAGATGAAAAAGCATTTCTGTAGAAACAAACCTTGGATTTTTTGCACAAACTGGCCTCTGTAATATATACTACTTAATTATTGACATTCCCATACATCATTTCACCACATCAGAGCTGCTGGATCTTTGATCTTATAACCTTATTTCATTATTTAATATTAATCCTAGCAGGCAACAAGCCAACCACCCTTGTAGCTCCATCCTTCTGCAGTAACCTCTCTAAGGTTCTTTCCAAGGGGAAAACACAAAACCCACAATGATTTAAAAGGCATCATGCAGAAATAATAACAGCAAAAATAAAAAGAAACAAAACTAAGAATTAACAAGATTGGCATAGCCAGTGCAACACAGTAAAATGATTCAAATGAATAAGCTTTTGAAATATATCAATCCAGATAGATTTCCAAAATAAAACATAAAGGGGAAACCAAGTGGCAGAACAACAGGTACACATAAGAGTATCATATACTCTCTATCAGAAAAGTATATTAAATAATCTATGTAAACATACAAAGGGATGACAAACTACAAGGTAAAGATTTAACTTTTCAAAATATATTACAGCAAAATATATGATGTCATTAATGATTTCCTGACGACAGCCATTGTTTGTGAAGATGAAATATTAGTGATGTTCTAATTTTCATTTTTCTAATGGCCAGAGATATTAAATATTTCTTCATGTATTTATCAGTCATTTGAACTTCTGTGGAGTATCTATCCATTTCACTTACCCATTGTTTAAGTCTTTTTATTTGGGGAGGGCCTAACTGAGTTAGATTGATCGATTGATCGATCTATATTTTTTGTAAAGTATTTGATACATGGTCTTATGCAGCTCAGACTCATTGTGATCCTCCTGTTTTCAGCCTCCCCAGTGCTGGGATTACAAGTATGCACAATCACACCCAGCCTCTGTGGCAGGCTTAGCGCACCAAGGGTCAGGGGCCAGCACTGCATGCAATACCAGGTATCAAACCCTGGTCCCTGAGCTTGCCTAAGCAGGCATTTAGTCTGCTGAGTCATCTTGCTGGCCCTTCTTTATATATTTTGGTAAGTCCTGTGGGAGAACGAGATGTCAAATTCTTTTTCCTGATCTGTAGGCTGTCTATTCACTCTGTTGGCTGTTTCCTTTGCTGTGCAGAAGCTTTCCTTTCAAAACAGGGTCTTGTTACACAGTTCAGTCTGACCTTGAACTCACTGTGTAGCTCTAGGTAGTCTGGCCTCAAATTCATGATGATTTTCTTTGCTTCAGCCTCTGGAGTACTGAAATTACAGGTCTGTCCCATTAAGCCTACCCAGAACCTTTTTAATTTGATATAATTCCATTGAATCTTGATGCTATTTCTTGTGCAACTGGAGTTCTGGTAGAAAATTCTGACCTATGTAATGTCTTTTAAGAGCTTCATCTATTTTATCTTGCAACAGATTGTGTTTTAATGTTTAGATCTCTGATCCATTTTTATTTTACTTTAGTGCATGGTAAGAGAAATGGGTTTAGATTCAATCATCTACCTGTAGACAGCCAGTTTCGTCATTGCTTTACTTTCTTCTTGCTAATTTCTTTTATCTACTTGTGTCTAAATGCTCACACTGCCTCATTTATTTATTCCACTAAATTCTGGCATTGTTGGCTTCCTAGCCTTTTTCTAGAATAAGCTTGAGAATTTTTATAGTGTTCGTTTGGTATTCATAAATTCCTTAGAGTTCTTTGTATGGAAATACCATTTTTCTCTACCAATTTGAAAGAGTTTTTCAGGATGTATCAGTATAGGTTGGGAGTTGTTCTTTTAGGACTTGCCTAAGGTATCCTGTATGCTTAAGGTTGGCTTGGAGAAGTCTGCTATAATTGTAATGGGTTTATCATTTGCAAGTGATATGTTGCTTTTTTTCGAACAGCTTTTAAGACTATGTCCCTGCGCTGGACTTCTAATATTTATACTATAATGTGACACAGATTCTCTGTTGATTGTGGCTATGTGAATATCTACGTGATTCACTTAACTGCATGCTTAATTCTTTTGCAATACTTGGAAAGTTTTCTGCCATTACTTCTGCAACTGTGTTTTTTATTCCTTTGTGTTGTCTTCTAATTTTTTAGCATATTGTAATTAACCTTAGCTTAATCTTTTTTGATCATCTAGTAGCTTTTAAATCTATTTCTCATGCTTTGTGCTGTTTTCAAGGTATCCTTGTCTTTAAAAACATCCTACAAAAGAGATAATTCGGTGGCACATGCACCTGCCAAGTGCAAGGTCCCAAGTTTGATCCCCAGTGTCCACCCAAGAAAAATAATTCTTATCTTCTAACATTTTGTCCTCACATTGGTCATTTCTGCTGCCTATTTTTTCAATACTATTTCTAAACTTACGATTTTTGTTTGGAAAATTTTAATGGACTCTTTAGCTCTTTGCTAAACTGGTTACTTACATGTGGTATCCTTTTGTTTGGCTCAACTAATTATTTATTAGCATCTTCTGTAGGCTTCCTGACTGTTTTCTTACTCCCAGTATCTGATTATAGTTTCTGTGAGCCTGGCAAGCCACTCTTGATCTGTTTTTTAATCTCTTTCATTATCCTTTCAAATAATTTGGCTGTGTGGATTTCATTGTCCGTCCCCTTAAAGCCCCATGGATCAGCTTTAGTGGAGTTGGAACTTTTGGGAGACACCATGTTGCTGTGTCTTGTTTCTATTGCTTTTGTTTGTTTTGTGCTTAGATATGTGGTCCCTAAAAGCAGAGAGACATCTTTGCTAGTACAGAGATCTCTGTTTTTCAGTAATGCACTCAGAGCATGGCTAGTTATAGTTCTTTGCCTCTGTCCCAATAGCTAATCACATCTGTTAATATGTGAAAGGGGGATGGATTACAATTGGACTAGCACCTAGATCTCTGGGAATGATCACAATGTCATTAATATCACAGAGGTAATCTGGGAATTGGCATTCAGGGAAAAGTAAAAGCAACAAGTAAAAGTATAGCATCAAATAAATTAGTAATATTAATACTGTCCAAGACAAACTGGACTCTGACATTCCATAAGAACCAATAATGTGCTACCATTATTAACCTTTGACTAGAAACCTATAACTACAATATAAACCCTAACACAAACCAAATATTAATTACAGCATTAATCTATTAAAGTTGCTAACTATACCTCCACCCAGTGAGAGCAAAGAATTCAACAGTAGTACAGAGTTAACTATGTAAAGAGAAATAAAGTTTAATGGTTACACTATTAAAGGTCTAGGGAGTTGGGAATGGGAAAATACAAAAGAAAATTTTAAAAAATTAAACAATGAGAGGAGAAGAGAAAAGCAAGATGAAGTATTCTCTTATGGAGTATGTATGATGATGCATTAGACAAAGAAAAAGAGAAGATAAATGAAAGAAAAGAAATGAAAATAACTAGAAGAAACAAAAGAAAAAGAAAAAAGGAATAGGAACGTATCACAGTTTGAGGTTTTTGCAAGGGAAATAATATAACACAGTACATATTTTATAAGATGGCTTTATAATGAATCACCCAAAGAATCATATACAAAGAGTATAAGAATTCTGTCCACATGTTAAAGATCAAAGAATCCAGCTGAGGGCCTGGGTCTTAATACTTAATACCCTTTATGAGTCCAGCTGAAGACCTAGAACCCACAACAATGCCCCCACAAGTCCAGATAAAGGCCAAAAATGAATTGCAATGTCTCTCATGCAGGCCTGTTTTCATAGGTCTGTGCTTGGCAGGCCCACAGGTCAGTGGTAGAGGCTGGAAAGTCTATGCCAATGGGATGAAGGATCTGTGCTAGCTGGCTGAAAGATCTGCCCTGGAACCAGGAAGCAACACTCAAGAACCAAAGTCCCCATGAACAGTACCAAAGCCATCCTCAGCAGCAGTGAGGTCCTGAGCTCCTCCAGTGATGAGGAAAGCCTAGTTCTCATTAGGAAAGCCAATGTGATTAGCTTCTCAAGAGACTGTGCAGAGCACCACCTTCCCTCCAGAGCCAGGAAGCCATGCTCAAGGTGAGGACCAGAGTTCCCTTATGTGAAACGCAACCATCCTCAGTGACAAGGAGGTCCCATGCTCATCTTTCAATAAGAGGTCATTAGGAAAAGAAATAATAATAATTTCTATGGGCAGCTTTTTCACACCCAGCTGCTTCTCAGCACAGCTCAAGCAGGGACTGGCTTCTCACAATTGGGCAATGGGGCACATGTCCTTCCCAGCCTGCGTTTAATGTTCTCAGGAGATCTCTTCCTACCTATTGCCTCTTGAAACTGTTTCTGGCAGGTGTGTCTCACCCAATCACTGTAGGAGGTAACACTGGGAACCGCAACATAGTTTTTAGTTGTTCTGTGTCTCACAGTTAAATAATCAATCCCTTCCCAAAATGGCACCTGAGCAAGCATTCTCTGGTAGTACATGTCGTGGAATCACTCTCCACTGTGGCCTTGTGGAAAGGGTGCCCTCAGAGCAAAAAGTCATGGAGCTTTTGCAATTCAAGGGCTCTGCTGCCATTTCTTCTTGGACCTCCCAGTCCTGCATACTTATCTTATTTCTGGGGCATCTGAAGCCACTCCCTGTGAGCCAGGACAGCCAGAGAAAGAGTCCTTAGTTTCTCTGTATTATAGATGGTCTTTACACCTTCACTGTAACTTCTAATTATCCTTATCCATCCCTCAATTCCCAGAGATCTGCTCCTGCAAGAGGCTGAATTTTGCTATCAATCACTATTCTGCCATGTTCTTTCTCCTCTAATTATCTTAATAAAATAAATAATCCTTCTAATTACTTCTGAGAAACTTGTGAGATCTGGAAGCAACCTGAGCTCATGTCAAGCCACTAGTTCATGGTAGAACTGAGTAACCACAGCCAGGGAAGGTGCAGCATGTTTATCTCTACTGGCCTTCCCTCAACAAGCTAGTATAAGCACCCAAACCTAACCAAGAAACCCCATTCAGCCTATCAATTCTATCTATATATCTGTAGAACTTGAGCTCTCTGAAGATTGAAGGATGTTTTACTTCCAGGAATTACCAGAAGTTTGTGCCAAGGAGCTTGGTCTTATACCAGTCCAAATCTTCAAAACATGACTTTCTGCTTTCTTTTTCAATGAATAACTCTCAAAGAGATTACCTGAAAATTACATAAACGTTCTATTTCATTTGAAAAAAGAAAGATACTAACCATTTCCATCTTTTCCTTCAATTGAGTCTTGAAGAATCAACTTCATGTGAAATGCTCACTTGAAAACAAATTCGAAGCTGGGCATGGTGGTGCCCACCTACAATCAACACAGCACATTGGGAGACTGAGGCAAGAGGATCACAATTTTGATGCTAACCTTAGCAGTTTAGTAGCACTCTGTCTCAAAGTACAAAGGGCTAAGGATGTACCCATGTGCAAAGGCCCTTGGTTCAATCCCACATGAGTAATTCTAAACAGTACAGAACAGTAATAATAGTAGTCATTGGATCATATTTAAATACTTGAAGGGAGGGATATTTTATTCCAAAGTCATTCATTACTCAGCTGATGAGTGTTTTACACATGTACATATACCATCAAAGCAAATCATTTCTAATATCGAGAGAAGGAAAATACTATTTAGTTGCAGCTTCATTGCTAGAACATGTCACCATGTTCAGTGTGAGAAGACCTACAAGGAGCTTCTGACCCTGAATGAGGCAGAGACATTAGTAAAATAGAACACCTGACCCTATGGTTTCCTGGGATTATATAAACAAGGCAGGAAAACCCCAAAGAACCTGCGTGCACATCACCATGATAATGCATCAGACATGGCACTGTCACACACCCCTACCACTGTTCTCTACCCCCCTTCATTTCCCAACTTAGGCCTCCTTAAATGACTCTCCAAATCCTTTCTAGTAAGTTCAGTTGAAAGTTTGCAAGGAGCAGGCTTTGTTTCAGTCATGCTCCTAACAATCTAATAGCACTCCGTAGTTCAGGATACATTTCAGTTTAATGGACTTACTGGATAGTAATAGACTTCCCATAGTGGCTTTATAGCAGCAGTTTTGAGTGACCTAGCTAACTCAATCTCACAGGTTCACCTGTCACACCAATATGCCAAGAAATGACTTGGTGAGGAGTAAACAAGCGACCTTTGCAGGGAATTCCTGAAATCATCTCTGATATTCTAAATGCTCTGTACAGAATAATAATTGGTGTCTGAGAGGTCTGCAGTCTACCGCTTATGTTTAGAAAGACATTTCATTCTTGTCAATGAATAAAATATATTGCAATAGGGCCAGGGATATAATGAATAAAAATATAATGCAATGGGGCCAGGGATATAGCTCAGCAGCACAGCACCTGCTTGACATGCACAAGGTCCTGGGTTCGATGATAGATAGATAGATAGATAGATAGATAGATAGATAGATAGATAGATAGATAGATAGATAGATAGACAGATATGTATATATCTATATCTGTATCTATATCTCTATATATATGTATATGTATATATGAGAGAGAGAGTGAGAGAGAGCGCAATGGACAACCAAGTCTTAGGGTTTTTTTTTTCCTGATAAGGAAAAATGATAATATGCTATTGTAGAATCTCAGTTCTTTTTGGATTTCCACTGTGAAAATCTCCATTAGTAAAAGACGTTACAATCTGAGGGCTGACACTGTGCTGCTCTCCCCAGTGTTCCACATAAAAAGTGTCAGACAGAAAAATACATACCAAAAGCTTTGAACCCATGTTAGTTCTCTCTTCCACTGCAGCAATTTGAGATTCCCTAACCAGAGAAGAGAAAAGCAGAATAGTCTACACTTCATCTTTATCTGTAGGCATGTAACCTGCAGAAATTCAATTCAATGCAAGCTTTAAGAAAACTGGATAATATAGAAAGGAAACTTCAAAATAATCCCTAAAAAATAATTTATTCCACAGGGCAAGATGCATGACATTCACTTTCCTCCAGGAATGTTTTGAAAGAAATGTTCTCATTCATTTGAAAAGGCCACTGTGAAAATAGAGAACTCAGAAAAACATATGCGGACAAAACAAATAGACAATCTGACACTCATGAATAAGTAGAAAAAACAAAAATTCTCATCCCACTATACACTCTTAAAATCAGGCAGGGGGATTCAAAGAATTTAAGAATTGCTAAGTGAAGACCAGCTAAATAGCTCAGCAGATTAAAGTGCCTGCAAGCAGGGCAGCCCCCCCCACCCCCGGGCTCTCTGACATGGCAATTTGAGAATAGGCATGGTGGCATGTGCCTGTAATCCCAGCTCTTGGGAGGCTGTAAACAGGAGGATCACTATGAGTCTGATCTAGTAGAGACCCTGAACACCTTGCAGGTTCTTTCCTAAAATAAAAATAAAAGAAAAAAAAGAATTGCTAAGTGAGTGAAACCTAATCACTTTTATTTCAAGAACCTGTATGTAGGGATGCCATAGGCTGCCACTACAATTTAATCACTAATTCAAACCTGAACTGAAAAGGGAATATAAGATATAAAAGAGCAAAATAAGGCAACGTCACTAAAATTGTTTCAGAAGTTGATAATGAAAAATGGGTCTAAGAAGGCACTATGCTTACAACATGGTTTATCACTTTGAAACTTATGCTGAAATATGACTGGCTTTCTGTGGTTGCTGGGAAGCAGAGCCAAGAGGAACTAAGCCCTTTTGGCTAGAACTGCATTTATTCTCACAAGCCTGGGATGTTACAAAAAGTGAGGCTGCTCTGCACACACTCTCTCCCATGTGCCACCTGCCCATGTGCTTTCTGCCAGGAACTGGTACTGGAAGAAGGCCCTCATCTGATACAAGTGCCATGCTTTTAGGATTTTCACTTCCAGAACTATGAGAATTTGTTTTTATAAATTACCCAGTGCCAAGCATTTTGTTACAGCAACTGCAAATGAACTAGTGACAGAAAATAAAGCTAAAGACATGACAGACAATCATTAGCCATCCACTTATTAATATGTCACATTTTACTTTGTTAACTTATTAAATGAGAATACCAGCCATAATTTTCCCTTACAAGGTTTTTGAGAAAGGGAAATAAAAGACTTTGGTGAATCTCTTTTCTACCTTATCTCAGATAAAGAAGAAAAGAAAAAACAAAAATCTTACCAGAGTGGGTATTTTACTCTCAGCAAGGACAGCACCCAAATGGCTATCCAAGAAGAAACATCCAAAACAACTCTCCGCTATCGGCCCTAGCACTCAGCTCCTGGGGACTTCCTCCTCTGTCTCTGAGGACAATCAACTCAAAATCTATCTCTGAGGCACCACTTCTGCAGTTGAATTATTCACAGTCTCAAAGCAAAGGAAATACCTCATGGAAATAATGCCACATTGATAGTTGGGAAAACAGGACCCCTCCCAAAGCAATGTGACAAATATGAAAGACCACGTATTCCACAGGGCGAGGCTTATTGCTAAGCATGTGACAAAACAGAAAGAAAGAGCTTATGATTGGACCAAGATGTCTGATGAATTATTCATAGCAGCACTAGGGAAAAATTAAAAGGAATAGCGTAGGTAGTCAAGAAATGTATAAGAATTCTTACGTTAATAAAAACAAGATTAAGGGAGATCCCAACAACCAAAAGAACAGAGGAAAAGACTGTACTATGAGCAGGAGTACTGCAATTATATTTTAAACACAAAAACTGGACAGAGATCAGAAAGTAGGGGATAGACCAAGGCACCCATCCAATAGACCAGGATCAAGTGCAGAAGGTACACCAGCTAAAACAGTATTAATGGGGCACATGTACCCAAGACTGTGCCCCCAGGGGACCAACACGAAGGGGAAAGACAGTGCTTGGCACATACCAGGTGTTTAACCACTCTGTCACTGGCAGGATGGCAGGGTGCCATAGAGCACAGAGAGACAGTGGTGAAACATGAAGGGCTTCCAACAGCATGAAAGAGAAACAGAAGAACTAAAACACAGGAGGACAGTTCATGGTTGACACATTACCAACATTTTTATAAAATGTAACATAAGAAAGATATGAGGCATTACTAGGGCATGCATGCAAAAAAAAATTACTTAGAAATCAAAGTTTTAAAACCTATTCAAAGAGGATGGGGAGCAATAAGAGATTTAGTGGAAGCCAAAGGGCTTTAACCAGAAAATAATTCAGTGAGCTAGAAATGCAAAGAGAGTTCATAGTCAAATACTTGGTAAATAGCTAGTTTGGGGAAAAAGCAGTTTTACTGCCTTCATTTAGAGATTCCCAATACATGCTATTCTAATTCTGCTATGCATATGTACTTTTGAAAACTTCAATCATTTAAGAAATCTGTTTAGCTATTCCCAAATTAATGTTTACTTGACATCTGCTTTAGGTCCTATGGGATTAGATACTCCTTTGAAAAATGCCCTATAGTGGGATGAACCTAGGAACTGAGTCTCTAGTTACTAAGTTGCCCAGAGTGGACTCAAACTTTAGATCCTTTGGCCTCAGCTTCTCAGAGTGCTAGGATTGCATGTGTGTACCAACCACCATGCCCACCTTCCTCCATACTTAATCAGTTCTCTATTTTAAATTATCTTTGTGACAATAATTACACAGTTCCTGCATCCCTGACTGGTTCCAGATAATAACAGAATGGTTAAGAAAATGTTCACAGAAATTTAGTAAATGCTTCCTCCTGTTTTATACTTTTACATTTGTACCTAATCTCATTATTTACACAGCTAAGACACCAGTGCCTTGGGTAAACACTTGTTTTGTTCACTGGTGAATGTCTAGCATGTGCAGCATTACTTGATATGTACACATAGGTATTTCACTGAATGAAATTATATGAAAGGATAAGATGGGTGTTATGGTAGGGATGCGGTATGTCTCCTAAGGTACGTATTGGGTGCTTAGTCCTCAATGCAGCGATGCTCAGAGATGGGGCTTCTGGAAGGTGAGTGGATCCTGAGGCTTCAACTTCAGCAGGTGATGGGTCCGTAATTTGATAGCAGTACTGAGATGATAAGGTAAAGGAAACTCAGGAGGCAGGCCCTAATTAGATGAGGAAGGTCACTGGCAGCACAACTTTGGAGACTATGCCTTGTCCCAGTTCTTTCTTGACTCATTGCCTCTCTTCCTGTCCACCTTAGGGTAAGCAATTCACCTATTATGTGCTCTTTGAAATGATGTTCCATTTCACTCAGGTCCACACAAATGGAACCATGTGACTACAGACAGAAATTTCTAACAATGTGAGCCAATATAAATCTTTCCTCCTTTAAGTTGTATATTTCAGGCATTTTGTCACAGAAATGAAAAGCTAACACAACAGAAATGAAAAGCTAACACAATAGACAAAGATTTAGATTTGTTTCTAAATCTCCCCATAAGACTTTTTTATATTCTGTACTTAGGAGAGAATTTTTATAAGCTATTTATGGTAAGTAGTTGAGACATAAGAAGGCCTAGTATGCTTCAGTAAGCAGAGAAGGCCAATGAACTTCCATCTAAGACAAGAAGTCTATAGGTAGAAAGAAGTGGATATGCAAGTATGGGATAAAATTAAGCTGCCTAAGTGAACAAGAGAAACTTGGAGTTGTGTGAGGGCAGAGAGGGACAGAAGCACCACATTGATGGGAACAGCTGAAGTAGACTTTCAGTGGTCTGCCACACCTTCATAAGTCCTCTTGAAACTTTCAGCATCATTTGTTCACTGATGCTTTGGTACAAGAATGATTGTGTGTGTGTGTGAGAGAGAGAGAGAGAGGAATACTGAGTCTAATACTGAGCTAAGTCACTGACAGGAACAGATACAAGGCATGTTTTCTGACACCAAATGCACTTTGTTTTCTAACACTTCTCAAGTTCTCTGACTTCTACAGGTTATCCAACAATTCCATTCAATTTTGAACCTAACAATTCCATTCAATTTTGAACCTAACTCCCCAGGTTAGCACACACACACACTCAAAAAAACCACAGGTTAAGGGCTTACCCCCCCACCCCTTCAAGAATAGTCCCATTTCGGGTTACAGTGGCACACAGTAAATGTAGCTTACTTACATTTCTGCCTGACCCAATTACTTTATTTGAGGAACCCAGACTGCCCCCACCAGTAGAATAAATCACCAAACTCGAGAAACTACTTTACTCACAACTACCATTTAAGGACAAAACTGGAGGACAGCCAAAAGGAAGATATGCAAAGGACATGACATGGAGGATGACCTGGCCTCCTTCCCATGTAGCACTACCACATGAGCTCACCCATTGAGCAATTTCCTTAATCCCACTGTTGAGGGTTTTAATCAAAGTTCCATTATTTATACAGGATTTATCAAGTGATTTTCTAGTAGTAACTGAACACAATCTCCAATCTTTCCGAAATACCTAGGAAAGCAGGAGAGTATGTGTTAGAAAGTAAACATTCCAGACAACCTTTTAAGCATGTATAGACCCCTCTCCTTAAAATGATCTAATGGTCCAGAAAAAGTACCCTCAATAGTAAGAACTCAGATATATTCCTGAGAGAGACTCACTAAAAATAATAAGTCAAGATGCCTGTCCAGTTGAGAAATTCCTATGGCTATAGGTGTATACCAGAAACCTAGTACAAAGACAGACAGACTCTCTCTCTCTCTCTCTCTCACACACACACACACACACTCATATATATATATATATATATATATATATATATATATATATATATATATAGAGAGAGAGAGAGAGAGAGAGAGAGAGAGAGACAGAGAGAGACAGAGAGACAGAGAGAGACAGAGACAGAGACAGAGACAGAGACAGAGACAGAGACAGAGACACACAGAGACAGACAGAAACCGAAACAGCACATATACGTATATAGCATTCTTGTATTCTCTACTGCTTTTTGGTTCCTTGTTATCATGAAACTCGAAAGACACAAATGAACCACGTGTTCATTTGTGATTAGACCTCTAATTTGAGATTAGACCTCTAATCTCATCACTCAGGAGACTGAGGCAGTAGGACTGCATGAGTTCAAAGCCAACCTGGGCTACATAGTAAATTCAAGGCCAGTCTAAACACAAAAGATAAATTATGGGATTGTGGCACAAAGTATCTACTATGCTTATAGATTAGAATATGCAGAGGCATCCACGAAAACACTCAGCCATCTTATCTTCGACAAAGGGGCTACACAAGCTCACTGGGAGAAAGATAGCCTCTTTAACAAATGGTGCTGGAAAACATGGCTTTCTACATGCCGAAAACTAAAACTTGACCCAGCTCTATCACCATGCACTAAGTTAAAGTCAAAATGGATTAAAGA